>APFE031097102.1:57956-79726 GCA_000404065.3 Pinus taeda
TTAAATCCAGAAGCCTTATACCAGACATTTATTAACAGATGGGAGAAAAAGAAAGACCCCTTGCACATATTATCTGAGTATGATACTATCAAAAGAGGACCTCAAGAAACGGTTTTGGATTACTGTGCAAGGTTTAATAACGTTTACAATGCAATACCTCAAAATTTGAGACCTCCACCCGATCTTGCTTTGTACAAATTACCTGATGGATTTGATGCTGAAATGGCATATTAGTTAAGGGAAAGATCCCCTCAAAGCCTTGTAGAAATGCAAGATGTTGCTGTTAGTGTGGAGGCAAACCTAATTGCTAAAAGAAACAGAGCCAGAACCGAGAGAAGAACCACTTTCAAGGAAGAACCCTCAGCCTTAGACCAAAAACTAGATGCTATCATCAGTGGCATGCATAGGCTAGGAGACAGAGTAGAGAGCGTTGAGAGAAAATCATCATGGGAAGCACAATAGACCAACACTATAAGGAACTCGAACTTCAGGAAAAATCAGACCACAAACATTGGAAGGGCTAGTCACGACCATGATGTTAGGCCTCCTTTCCAAGAAAACTATGCAGAGGCATCCACATCCAGTGAGCCCACAGACAAGACTCACATGAACCTGATAGATTCGAAAAATGAACAACAAATATTTCTCACACAAGAGGACCAAAACTACCCTGATGTAAAACAATTTCAGACCAAGTCGGGAGAGTCTTTTGATTTCAAACAAGGTTATGATTCTGCTATGTATGAAGTGCACAAACAATATAAGTTAAGAACAAGGACCATTGATGTCCCTGCATCTAGCAGAACAAAGGATAGCAAACAACCCAACAAAATTAAAGACAATGTTGTCATAACAGAACCAGCTGATATTGCTGTCACAAACCCGCATCAGGTAACTATAGAGGATATAACAGATATGCAGCCTCCTATTGATCCGCCTCTACCTTCCTCTCCCTCCAAAGGAAATCTGAACGACACTCCAAAAAATCTTCCCAAAACAGAGATATCACAAACTGTCATTCATCATAACGCTGACATTCAAAAAGAAAACATAGAGAATATGCCTGAAAAAGAGAAATCTGCTACTATCAACGCTAAGAATCCATTGGAAAAACCATTCAACTTAGAAGCAGAGATTGGAAAACTCAAGATATCCATTCCCCTCTCAGAACTTGCCAAACATGATGTATATAGGCAACAAATTCAAAGGTCACTTCAACTACCAGAGGTCAGGGATGATGTAAATGTTTTAGACGATACCCTTGAGCTGCTGTTTGGTCCAGAAGTTAACGGTAAATCAACATATGGACCTGTTCCACCCTTTTATGTCAGTTTGCACATACAAGACAAAATCTTGCATAATGCCATGTTTGACTCAGGAGCCTCACATAACCTAATGCCCAAAGCTGTAATGGAAAAGTTGAACCTTGATGTCACAAGACCTTATAAAGATTTATACTCCTTTGACTCAAGTCAAGTCAAGTGTTTAGGCCTAATCAAAGACCTTTGTGTGTCTCTAGTCCAATTTCCCAACAAGACAATTCTAATGGATGTAGTAGTTGCTGACATTCCCACATAGTATGGCATGCTCCTATCAAGATCATGGGGGGAAAAACTGCAAGGATCCCTTCAACTTGACCTCTCTTATGTCACTATATCTGTCTTTGGGCAGCCAAAGAGACTCTACAGAGAAACACTGATGAAGTATGTGGTAAGCAATGGGGAAAAGCCCCAAAATTTTCCAATTTACTCAATCCATTATGATATGGATTCTTTTATTTTATTTAATGATGACACCAATCCTCCAACTGATGATAAGCCTTCAGCCTTAGAGCAAGAAACATGCATCAGTGAGGAACCAATTTCTAATGCCCATGAAATTGTCACAACAGTCAAGGCAACTAGCAAACAAGAAGAACCTCCCGAAATAGAAATGGTAAGTCTGCCCAATCCTCAAATAACTGAAACTCTTAATACAAACCTCAAACAAGAAATCACATGGTATTTAGAGTTTGATGGGTCTATCAACAAGTTAGGAGCAAGGGCAGGCGTATGGATTCACAATACACATGATAATCATGCAGAAGGCCATGCCTATAGATTAAATTTCAGGTGTACAAACAACATGGCAGAGTATGAAGCTCTCCTCTTAGGCCTAAAATTGCTCAAAATCCTAGGAGCTACAAAAGTGTCCATTCTAGGTGACTCCGATCTGATTATACAACAAATGAAAGTTAACTTTGTTACTAATGACAGTAGAATGAGAGCTTACAGGACTGCTGCCACAGAAATACTCAATTCTTTTAATGAGTCCAAGCTTTCCAAAATTTCAAGAGACCATAACATTCATGCTCACAGTCTAGCAACTTTTGCTAGCACATGCAAGCTTCCCTCTGAACCAAATCACCATTTCACTGCTGAGATAAAACATAGGCCCTCGGTCCCTAACAATGTCAAGGATTGGCAATTGTTTCAAAATGATGCCCAAATTAATAATTTCCTCACTCTTGAGGGCGAATTTTCGAACACAAACATTGACATGGACGCCATGAACGATTCCCAACAACTAACAGAAGAAAATCAGCAGGCTGTAACAGCTACAACAACCAAACAAATCCTTAACCCAACTGCTTTTGACAATGCAAACATAGAACAGCTGAAACAAATGTGTTTAGAGGAAACAACCAGAGCAGAGGATGAGTTTATTGATCTAAAGAGTAATTTTCTACCTGCTGGCCTTACTCCATTAGAAGACATGTTTGATGACAATGATGTGCACAAAAAGCCAAAAATGGAGCCTCTAAATGCTGCTATAGAAGAGCACAACATAGGGACAGCAGAACAGCCCAAAATGATTAAGTTGTCCAAAAATCTGCCCCCTGATAAAAAACGAAAATATGTGGATTTGTTCAAAGAGTTCCAAGATGTATTTGCTTGGAGTTATGAGGACTTGAAGTCCTATGACACCTCAGTGATCCAACATACCATTCCATTAAAACCAAATCAAAAACCATTCAAACAAAAACTTAGAAGAATCAACCCCATGCTTCTTCCCCTCATTGAAAAGGAAATAAAAAGAATGTTTGAAGCAGGTATCATTGCACCCATCAGATTCTCTGAATGGGTATCTAATTTAGTTCCCACAAGGAAAAAATCAGGAGAGATCAGACTGTGTGTAGACTTGAGAAATCTAAACCAGGTCTCTCTAAAAGACCACTACCCTTTGCCCAAAATGGACCATATCCTACAAAGAGTAGTGGGTTCATCTAGAATTTCTTTACTAGATGGATTTTCAAGATTTAATCAGATACTTGTTCACCCGGATGACCAAGATAAGACAGCCTTTACCACGCCGTGGGGAACATTTAAGTATGTTAAAATGCCTTTCGGGCTAAAGAATGTTGGTGCTACCTTTCAAAGGGCAATGGATACTGCATTTGCCAAGGAGATACACGATTTCCTTGTTGTTTACCTTGATGACCTAACCCCTTTCTCCAAATCTGACCAACAGCACCTCAAGCATCTAAGGCAAATTTTCATGACATGCAAGAAATATGGCATTTCCTTGAATCCTAAGAAGTCCCTGTTTTCCCTTGAGGAAGGAAAGCTTCTAGGTCATATAATATCAAAAGATGGGATTAGAATTGATCCTGAAAGAATTCAAGCTATCCTCCAAATCCCATATCCAAGAAACATAAAAGAGCTGCAAGCATTCCTTGGAAAGATCAATTTCCTAAGAAGATTTGTCCCAAACCTAGCCGAGCTAATAAGGCTATTGACCAATATGTTAAAAAAGGATGCCAAGGTAAAATGGTCTCTCGAAACCAAGCAAGATTTTGAGAGTATCAAAATTGCCTTGACTCAAACGCCTGTCCTCACCAGTCTGCAATTCGACAAAGATTTTATCATATTTTATTTTGCATCTGAGCACACCATAGCCGCTATCCTTTTGCAAAAAGATGATCAAGGTAATGAAAAGCCAATTGCTTTCTTCAGCCAAGCTTTAAGAGATGCACCCTTGAAATATCAAATTATGGAAAAGCAGGCTTATGCCCTGGTCAAGGCCATCAAAGATTTCAGAATTTACATCTTATACTCCCATGTGATTGCCTATGTCCCAAACTCTGTTGTAAAAGATATATTAACTCAAGAGGGACTAGAAGGCAAAATAGGAAAGTGGATTGCAAGCATTCTTGAGTATGACATAGAGATAAAACCTACCAAGCTGATAAAAGGACAAGGTTTAGCCAAACTAATGTTCGAAACAAATTTCCAAGCCTTAGACATTAATCAACTAGACAATGAACCGGAGTTGGCAACTCCACAGACCAGTGAAACCTTTTTGCAATCCCCATGGTATGCTGATATTTGCTTTGTGTTGTTAAAACTGTGTGCTCTCCCAGGATTGTCCAGGACTAAGAAACGATTTTAAGGATGAAGTCATCAAAGTTTTGTGTCATAGATGGTGCCTTGTTTTGGAAAAATCATGAAGGTATCCTACTTAATTGTTTAACTATGAATGAAACTAACAACATCATGAAAGAATTCCATGCAGGGGACTGTGGAGGATACTTATATTGGAAGTACACTGCTGACAAGATTTTAAGGGCTAGTTATTATTGGCCCTCTCTATTTGCAGATGTCAAGAAATTTGCTGTTTCATGTCACAAATGCCAAATCTTTGAAGGGAAAAGAAAATTACTGCCTTTGCCCCTTAAGCCCATTTCAACCGAAAAACCTTTTCAACAATGGGGTCTTGACTTCATTGGAGAAATTCATCCCCCTTCCTCAGGCCAACACAAGTGGATTTTAATAGCCACTGATTATTTCACTAAGTGGATTGAAGCTATCCCATGTAGACAAGCCAATGACTCCACCATTATCCAATTCCTTGAGAGCAATATCCTTTCTAGATTTGGCTGCCTTGAGAAGATTATCACTGACAACGCTGCTGCCTTCAAATCCAAAAAGATCATAAATTTTTGCCATAAATTCCACATTACATTGGGCCACTCCACAGCTTACTACCCTCAAGGTAATGGCTTAGCCGAATCATCAACCAAAAGCCTCATCAACATCATAAAGAAGCTGCTAGAGCAAAACAAAAAGAACTGGCATAGGAAGCTCACAAATGCTCTGTGGGAAGACAGACTTTCAACTAAGAAATACATTGGGATGAGCCCTTATGAGCTAGTATATGGCATGGAGGCCAAATTTCCTTCATCTTTGGGCATTCCTACTATCAAACTGTTGCCGGAGATTCACGCTGAACCAAATGACATACAGAGAAGAGTAAATCAAACCATTCATCTTCAGCAAACCAGAGAACAAGTGTATGACAGAGCTCAAATGTTGTAAGAAAAGCTCAAAAGGATGCTCGATAAGAAAGCTAAAGCAGAGGATTTCTGGGTTGGCAACAAAGTTCTAAGGTGGGATTCACGAACAGAGGACAAGGGCAAGCATTCCAAATTCGATTTTCTGTGGAAAGGTCCATACATTATCAGTGCTGTGCAAGGAAATAACACATATTTTCTCAAATCTCTAGATGTCAGCACAACAGAGGAAGGTCCTGTTAATGGCCGAATGCTAAAACACTACCATAATCCCTTTTGATTAAGAAAGAATAGGCGATGTTATTTTCTGTACATAAATGTTTGTATATATCAGCACTTTATTTTATTTTTTTTAAACAGTCCAGATGCTAAAGCACGCAGAAGAAAGCAGGCGGTGCTTCATAATTCACTAGCTAATCAGTTGAGGGAAAGTGCTGTTTGCAGTCCAAATTTCAAATTTATCTAATCAGTCAGCACTAAGAAGTTTTCAAAAACACAGCAACAACAGAAGATGAAGGCAGTCTGACCTGTTGTTCTTGGCTTCTCACAACGAGAAGCCATCCCCAAGTGGAGCCATTGTTAGCCTCCTACTGCAGCAGGTTACTCATATTTCATGATGGACATTTTTACAGGCCAAATATGTCATACTTCGCATGCTGCAATGCTCCATATTTGCTAACAGTCACCAAAGAAAGAGGCCATGAAAGAATGCTACTCAAAGCTCTTCTGCTGCATTCTAATTTTGAAGAGTTATTTCATTTTTGTACAATTTTCAGCTGAAGGGAAGTTGAAACAGCTTAATCTTGGTCTCCCTAGGTTTCAATTTCCTGTTTTAGAATATAGAGAATGAATAATCTGTCTAAACAGCTTAATCTTGGCAGATTCTTAGATAGGTAGAGAATCAAAGGAGCCCAACTGCTTAATCTGGGCCCTTGGAAGAAATAAGTGTAGATATAGATAGGAAGACATAAAAAGAAAAAATTGTAAAGCTGGTTCTGCAAGTCTAAGTGCACCCAAACCAAAAAGAAGAAAAAATGTTAGGTAAGTAGGCTGGGTAGGTAATTATGAGGTTGCAGATTGGTGATTTATGATCAACTCCACATTTTCAAGTGTTATATTTATTCTAGATCACAGCTAGCAGGTGGTTCCCATCTGAAGGACTTCAAACGAAGCATGACTAACTTCCCCTTCTTCCTCTTCCCAAAATCATTCTCTAACTTCCCTGAAAGAGGTCAAGATCTGCTTGATATCTCTTAGTCTCATAATTTTCCATGTCAATTGCCTTGGTAAAGATCTGCTTTACTCAAGGAATGGCCATTTCCTTTTTTGGACCATTTTTTCCCTAAGAGCCTAAGATTTACATACTTAGCGCTTTCTTATCACTTGTCATATTAACTACTAACTGTACTATGTAGCTCCCTATCTATTTCCCATTCCCCTTACTAAAAACTATGGTAATAACTCCCTTATATATATATCCCCTCCCTCTGGTTGAAAATAATCATAAGTACCCCTAGGAATTGCTCAGTTTATCTGAAACATGGCAAGAACCCTCATGATCCCCCTTCAAACCATCTTCTAATGCAACGAACTCCTTCCAAAGCATAAAATTCCTTTCTAGGTTATCGGACCCCTTCCGAGGCCTCAAATACTCTTCAAAAGCACACACTCACTCCTTCCAATCGCGATAAACTTTTGCTGATTCCCCCAAAACAGTCTTCCAATCCCTTTCGACCTCCTCCGATGCAATATCGCAGTCGGAGGTCTCAATGCCAATATTGCCCAATTAGAGTTCTCCCCGATGAGTGCTCTGCTGATGCGATATCACAAGTCAGCAATATCGCAATATTATATGTCACATATATATCTATATCTATATATATATATCTATATATATCTAATCTATTATATCTATATATATATATATATATGCTCCTTCCCCTTTCCGCCGATGCGATATCGCAAGTCGGCGATCGCTAGATCCATCTCCCCAAATACATGCCGCATTCCCTTTTCGCCGATGCGATATTGCTATCGTATTAAAGAGAGTATATCACATCTCAATAAATAAAGAAATATCATGCCACGCAAGCACCAAATCACCCTGCCACGTCGCTCACCGTACCAGGACCCACTGCTGACGTCACCCACCAAAAAAGAGAACAAAGGAGAAATCGCAGCTTAGGAAGCCCATATTCAAAAACAGAGGCAGTTTTTGATGCATGATTAGCGCCTCGGTTCTAATCGCACATCACTATGGGAAATAGGCCGAAATGGGGAACCTTTAGGGAATCTTTTTGATTCCGCAGCCGTTTTGCGCCGAAAAAGAGCCGAAAAGAGCCGATTTTGTAGTTTTCATCAAAACGGAAGCGGAAGGAAGCCAAATTCAAATGTCATAATGAATCAGGGAGCAGAAGATAGTGTTTCAATCCAATCGCCAAAGAGTATCAGAGGAAAGATAAAGCCCATTTAATGCCAAAGAGTATTAGAGGAAAGATAAAGCCCATTTAATGCCAAAGAGTATTAGTGTTGCGGCGAAGAGTATCAACGAATATCTTAGCAGCGGCCCAAAGCAGGTGAAAATTAAACACCTTCCAGCAAAGTCAAAGAAAAGGGCGAAGCCACTCAAGGCTCTCAAATCACGTTTATTGCACATTTAACTCGCACAAGATCAGAACTGCAAATCCCAAAATGCAGTTATTCTAGTAGTACTGCATCGAGCCACCAAGGGCGACATTACACTCATTTTGATCCAACTACCTCTGACACAGTTCAAATAGATATTTACTTTCATTTAATTTTAGCACAGTTTTAAGTTTAGAAAGTCTTTCTGCAGACTTGTTTTAGGTTGGTTGTAATAAATATTTCGAGATATTTGCTCTATAAAGACGGCCCTGAAAACTGTATTAAGGGTTGGTTGGTCGAGAACTATTTTTAGCTGATTTTGCTCCAGGAGAGACTTGCACTGTAATACCTGATAGTTTCTATAAATAAAGACTACTTCTGAGCTTTGGAGAATGGATTGTCCACTGTGTTTGATGGTTAAAGAGTGATCATGGAATTCTCGTGCTGTCGCATAACTCAATAAGTGTTTCCTACCTCTGTTTTCCATTCATAAGTTACCATCTAAACAACAAAAAAGAAAGATTAGCTTAGAATTTGTTTAATTACACTCTATGCTCAATTTCTGTTGTTTCTTTATGTTTTCCTCTGTTTGGGCATAAATATGAATTCCACATGGCTCATGTTTTCCCTAACCTTATCACGCATGACAGATATCCAGAGATTCTTCATTGCCCCTAGATAGAGATCATCCCTTCCCTCTGTTAAGCTGAGTGAGAGATTCTTAAGTGCCTCTCATTCCTTACATTCCATTCATCTTTAGTTTGAAAGTTGTTTTATGTGCAACTATCCTGCTCCATATTCCTCTTGTGACCAAGAAAACACACTGGAAATCCTGACCCATGACTCCATGCCCAATGGTTTGAAACTTATCACTTCATGAATTGCCTCTCTACTTGAAAGCATTTCCTTTCCATCCAAACACAAACAAGAACCCTGAACCCAATAAATAGCCTAAAATCCTCATCAAAAAAGTTAAATCATAAAGAGAGAGCCCTCTCTGATTGCAGGTGGGCTAGAACCTGCAGTCCAAATATTGGTTAGTGGTTACCTCGGCCATATCCCTTAAGGAGACAAGGGACAACCTGAGCGATAACAGGTGGTAGCTAATAGACACCAAACTAGCATCTTTGGAGCACCTACCCAACACCTTTTTGAGTATATTTTTCCATTTTCATACCACTTGCTCATCCACTTTTCCCATATAGATGAATTTTTTTATTAAGGTTATGTCCCTTTAATGTTCATTCTTATATATTTAGGAAGGATTTTTCCTTCTTTTTAACAACTTATGAGAATCGATGAGAATCACTTTAGACATGTTAAAAAGAAACTCTTGAAGCATTAGTAAATAATAGTTGTTGCAACACTATAAGGTTGCAACAACACCTCTACATCACTGCAACACCTAGGATATCTAGTTGTTGCAACAAGTCCAAGGTGCATGTGCCACTACATGTCCAAGGTTTATGTGTTACAACATGTCCAAGGTGTTGGTTCTACAACTCCTCTTGTTTCAACATGATAAGAGAGAAGGTATTTCAACTCCATTAGCTAAAACACAAATAGAGTGTAGTTCTACAACTTTGTTGTTGCAACACAATAGAGTAAGCACTATGGAACTTGTGCTACAACATGACAAAATTCATCAGTGTAGAATTGGTATTGCAACATGATAGAGTCAACACTATAGAAATTTCTACAACAAGCCAATTGAAATGTCAAAAAACCTTGGTAGTTGACCATTGAAGGATAATTGTTGGAACATGAGGGAAAACTAATGTAGTGAACCACTAGTCAACCTCTAACCACACATTTTTCATCAACATATTGTAGATTAACCATTTTACCATCCAACAAAGGAAGTGATAACAAATAGTTTGTTAGGTCCCTATAATACTAGTGATTACTCCATTACTATTGTCATTGTAGCCCTTATTCTTATTATTGTGCCCCTATTGTCCCCATATTGTTATTATTGTGTCCCATAAAGCCCACTATTGTTATTGTTGTGCCCTTATATTATTATTGTTATGTCAACTTTGATTATATTGTGACCCCTTAGACTCCTATATATAGAAAGGAGGTTTTGTCATTTGTATCATCCAAGAATTGTTCATTTGTTTAATGTAAATGAGGTTTCCCCTTCGAAGAGGCTGATTTTGAAGTCGTTGACCTATCTTTTCTTCTATTTTGTGAGCTAGTTACATAACATTTGGTATCAGAGCCTTTGGATTCTAGGGTTTTGCTGCTCCAAACAGGTCATCGTGGAATTTTCGCTATAACTTTTTTTCTACGAGGTTTCAGAAGCTAAAATGAAAACCCATTTAAGACAAAATATCGATGAAGCTTGAGTCCAAACTTCAGATATTTTCTCTCTATAATTTCGGATATAGGATCCAAGGAAGTTAGGATTTTTTTTTAGGATCCTGAATTATATCTCAAACATGTGACCTAGGGAAAATCGTCATAATTTTTTCTCTGAGAATCCAATTGAAATTTTGTAAAAATTTATAGAAATAGGATGACCTTTAGTTTTCTATGTATTGGTTTCAGGTCCTAAGGTTGCAACATTGACATTTGGAAATTCGTACAAGTTCACTCTACTCAACCAGTCTATAATCAGGTCATCGTGGGAGATTTGACATAACTCTTTCTTATAGAATACAATCTTGATCAGACTTACATGGTTGGAAAGAAGACTTAGAGGGATACCACAAGATGCAATTTCAGAGCTTGGAGATTTGAAATTACAAAGATACAACAGATTCAATATCAAGCTCCTACAAAGTGAAAGAAGGTGTGTAGTTTTCTTAAAATTTTGTATAAGTTTGGTTTGAAAAACTAGTTTGAAGGAATTAAAAGGGAATAGTGAAGCATAATTATCATTAATTGATGCCCCGAAGGAAAAAAATGGAAACACCTAGTAAGAAAGCCAAAAGCTCTAGCATGAATCATGAAGAAGAGGAAGAAATGCAACATGATATATCAAAATTACGAGACCAAGTGAAACAAAATTCACTCTCACAAAAGGTAATAGAAGCTAAGATGGATGGTTTAAAGAAAGGCATGGAAGCTAAGGTGGATGATGTGGAAGCTAAGATGGATGGTATAGAAGAAAAACTTAAAGACAACATGGAAGATTTGAAGACAGATTTGACAAAGTTGCTACAAGAAATGCTTACTAATGGTGAAAGGGTAGTAAAGGAAACTCATGATGAGAACAAAAGAAATGTTAATCATGATTTCATAGACTCTAATGTTGGATTCAAGGCCCACCAAGTTCCAAAGATCGATATGAGGAAGTTTGATGGCAAGGATCCCGTAACATGGATACTACATGGAGCAATATTTCGATCTCCATAATGTGAAAAACAAACAAAAGGTACGCATTGCAACTTTATATTTGGAACCGAATAAGTTTTTATGGTATCTATGGCTTTGCTGTTGTAAAAAAATTGTCACTTGGGCAATTTTTACGGAAGAAATGATAGCACATTATGAGGATACAATAAGAAACACCTTTTTTAGCCAATTGATAAATCTCAAACAAAATGGTTCAATGATGGAACACATTAAGGAATTCCAAAAATTGAATATAAGGGTAAAAGATATTCGAGAGGAGCATAATATTGATGTGTTCATAGGGACTTTAAACGATAACATCCAACATGAGGTTCGACTTTTGGAACTTAATTCATTGGAGAAGGCATTCAGGTTGGAAAGAAAAATGAAAAGAAAAATTATGGAAACAAGGAAACCTACCACTCACAACTATAAATATGGAAGTGTTGTTTCCCCTAGCCTACCACAACCTACAATGTCGACACCACAACAATTGGAGGAAAAAAGAGAAAAAGGGCTTTGTTATGGTTGTGATAGAAAATACACTAAAGGTCATAAGTGTGCTAAGAAGAAATTATTTTACATAGATTGTGAAGAGGAGGAAGAAAAGGAACAAGAAACATCAAAATAAGAGGATATAAACCAGGAAAAAAAACTTAGAGAAAGAAGAAATGAATCCGACCATATCTTGTAATGCATTGGTTGGAATTACCACTCCTCAAACTATCAAGATAGACAGACATATCAAGAAGAAAAAGGTAATAGTGTTGATTGATTCAGGTAGTACCCATAATTTTATTCATTGTAAGATAGCTAAGGAATTGAATTTCTTCCTATATCCAACACCAGTGTGTCAAGTGATGGTTGCAAGTGAAGGAACCATAAATTACTCTAGAAAGTGCCATAATATCAAGCTATCCATGGGAGAATATGTATTCCAATGGGTGGTGTTGATGTTGTACTAAGAGTCCAATGACTACAATCCTTGGGTACAATAGCTTTTAATTTTCAAGAAATTTTCATGTTTTTTTTTTGAAGGAAAGGAAGTTGAATTAAGGGGTATCATAGGGAAACTGGGAAAGATAATTAGCTCTAATAGATTGACAAAGCTTCTAAAGAAATAATAAGGAGGTGTAATTGCACAATTATGTTCACTAGAGGTCCCCACATCGAAATCATCTATTTCTCTAGATCTCCAAAAAGTCTTGTACAATCATTCCAAGGTATTTGAGACTCCCAAAGGCCTCCCACCTATTAGTGATCATGATAATGCTATTCATTTGGTTCCAGGAAGTGTTTCTCCAAATATCAGGCCTTACAGATATCCCTATGCCCAAAAGAGTGAAATTGAATGTATGGTTGCAGAAATGATAGAGGCCGGTATAGTTCAACCTAGTTAAAGTTCTTTCTTTGCTCCAATAGTATTGGTGCAAAAGAAGGATGGACCATGGTGCATGTGTCCAGATTATAGGGAACTCAACAAGCTCATTATTAAAGATAAATTTCCCATTCCTGTCATTGACGAATTATTGAATGAATTGTTGGATCAATTTGCTTCATCAAGTTGGATCTTCGTTTAGGATATCATCAAATCAAAATGAAGACTGAAGGCATTCCGAAAAAACATTGAGAACTCATGATGGTCATTATGAATTTTTGGTCATGACTTTTGGCCTTACCGATGCACCTTCTACATTTCAAGGTTTGATGAATACCATATTCAAACCCTTCCTTAGAAAATTTGTGTTAGTATTTTTTGATGATATACTAATCTACAACAAGTCTTGGAAGTATCATGTTCAACATGTTGATAGGGTGGTCAAACTATTGGAGGAGAAACAATTATATGCAAAAAGCTCCAAATGTTTCTTTGGAGTACAAGAGGTGGAATATCTGGGTCATATTATATCTCATGAATATGTTAAGGTAGACCCTAGAAAAATTAAGTCCATTAAAGAATGGAAAATCCCCACATCCATAAAGCATCTGCGAGGATTTCTCGGGTTGACAGGGTATTATCGCAAGTTTGTTAAGAATTATGGGAGGATGACAACACCTCTAACAACATTATTGAAGAAAGATACATTTTCATGGACTCTAGAAGAAACGAAGGCCTTTGAACATCTTAAAGAGGTAATGTGCCAAGCACTGGTCTTAGCTACACCAGACTTCACAAAAACCTTTATTGTGGAATGTGATGCCTCAGGAAATGGAATTGATGCTATTTTAATACAAGAAGATAGACCCATTGCTTTCGAAAGTCATCCAATCAAAGGAAAGTATTTACACAAATATATTTACGAGAAGGAAATGTTGGCAATAATACATGCACTTAAGAAATGGCAAACCTACTTAATGGGAAGACACTTTAATGTAAAAACCAATCATGATAGTCTTAAATAATTTTTAGAACAAATATTATCTTTAGAAGAGTAGCAAAAATGGGTCACAAAGATGTTGAGTTATGACTTTGAAATCATCTACAAAAAAGGGAAGCAAAATGTTGTAGAAGATGTACCCTCAAGAAAGGATGAGGGTGTGGGAGAATTGCTTTGCGCCATTTCTATTATCCAACTAGATTGGATAAACAAAGCAAGGGATGAATAGAAGAATGACGAAAAAGTGTGGGAACTCATTCAAAAGTTACAAAAAGATCCCAGTACATCTGATACATTTAGCTTGAAAAATGATTCGTTATGGTACAAAGATCGCTTATTCCTATGTAATAATTCCCAATTCAAACAAAATATTCTTATGGAATTGCACACCTCTCCCTTAGGAGGGCACCCATGATTTTTGAAAAATTACCACAGGGTTAAGAAGGATTTTTTTTGGGATGACCTTAAATTGGATATTCAAAAGTTTGTAGCCGAATGTTTGGTTTGCCAAAAAAATAACATTGAAACAGTTAAGACCCTAGACCTATTACAACCTTTATCCATTCCAAGCCAACATTTGGAGGAGGTTTTAATGGATTTTATCGCAGGTTTACCCAAGTTCGAAGGAAAGAGTGTCATCTGGTGGTAGTTGACAGACTTACCAAGTATGCACACTTTTGTGCATTATCTCATCCATTTAAAGCCATTATAGTTTCTACTGCATTTATGGGAACAATTCAAAAGGTACATGGAAACCCAAAGATTATTGTAAGCAAAAGAGATCATATTTTCACTAGAAATTTTTGGACACAATTATTTTCTTGTCTTGGTATTTAGTTAGCTCATAGCTCATCTTATCATCCTCAATCTAATGGGAAAATTGATATAGTATAAAAATGTTTGGAAGGATATCTTTGTTTCTTTTCATATGATAAACACACATAATGGGTCAAATGGTTTCCTCTGGCTGAATGGTTGTATAACACTTCCTTCCATATTGTAGCAAAAATGACCCCATTTATGGCACTTTATGGATATCATCTGTTATGCCCCTATACCAAAAGGTGTCATATATCATGATTGACTTATTGAGCTTTGTAATATGTTCATACCTTTACTTGTTGCAAAGGTTTTCCATATTTGTAAAAAAATAAAAAAATTTAAAAATATAAAGAGGGTATACCCTAAAAGAAAAATCAAAGGGTGAAAAAAATAAAAAGATGGTCTAAAAAGTGAAAGAAAATGAATCCCCAAAAAAAGAAAGACCAGGAAAATGTGCAAGTCTAAATGCCACTATTTTTTACTGTTGTAGAATAAAAGATTGTGTGCAGTTTTTCACCTGTGCCACAATTCATGAATAGTCAAATAGTTTAAGCTTGACTAGTTCATATTTCAGTTTCATGTTGTAGAAATAGAGAATAAAGATTTGACCAAACAGTTTAATCTTGGCAGATAAGTAGATAGGTTGAGTGAATAAAAGGAGCTCAACAGTTTAATCTGAGCCCTTGGATGTAATAAGTGTAGACTTAGACAGACCATCACCATGTAAAAGAAAAGAAAGTTTGATAAGGGTTTGCCAGACTAAGTGCACCCTAATAAAGAAGTGAAAATGCTAGGTTAAGTAGTTAGGGTAGGTAGATGATGGTTGTAGAATAATATGTGGTGAATGATAAGTTTAAATGCATAAATATTTTACTTTAATCACAAGGAAAATGCATGTATCACATGGAAGACACATCAAGCAAGAAAAGTAAAAAATAATTAACTTCCCTACTCATTTCCCCTAAAGTTTCACTAATTCCCCCTCAGTGCCAAGGTATTTATCAATTTAGAGGGGCTCATAACATTTCTTTGACTTTTGGAGGGACTTGACCCTCGACCCAATAATTTATAATGCTTAAGTACTTAAAACCAATTCACGAGTGATCACACCCCTTTATAAATCATTCATTCCCTTTATAAAGTTTTCCTAAGTAAAATCCTATTTTACTTAGGGAAATTAAAATATTTTCCATAAAAACCCTCATTTTTCACTTAGCCTAAGTTTTTAACATATACATGAAAAATGTTTCAAACTTAGCGCGCACTTCACAAAATCATATTAAATTTTAACTTACATTATTATTTAATTTCCTGATATAAACATTACCCATTCCCATATTACTATAACTATAGAAAATCCCCAAATTCATATATATCCCGCCCCTCGGTTAAATATAACCATAATAGAGTTAATAATTGGGATTAATTAGTTAAACCGTAACTATTTAAGAACCCAACCCCTGCCATATTAAGTGAGGATTAATTAATCATCATGCTTAATTAATAACTCAACGACCAATCCTGCTGCTCCCGATGTAATTAAAAAAACCGTTAATTATGTTGGGCCTGCCCTCATTAAATTTCTGCCACCTCACCTCCTCGATAGCCATCTGATCATGCCTTTCAGATACAATGGCTATCATGCATATCGCGTGGCCCTCCGCGACCGAACATTAGCGCGCAATCGCGAGCGGTTTTCTGAATAGAGCCATTATCACGCATCGCTCATCATATGGAATCGCTCGGTCTAGCCCAAATACTGCCTCCCCTTCATTGGCGGTGTGATGAAAACCTCTTACCACCTCCCGCTAATGGCAAAACATCAAATCGTTTGCCCGCTGACGCCACTTGTCCAAATCCCGAAACCCGTTAAATTTTTGACTTTGTATAAAAAACAAAAGTAATCTGGTGAGCTCCAGTATTGTAGAAATAATGTTGCAACTCCTGAGGCTTCCTCCTTTACTTTTATCAATCCGGTAGTTTGTAACAAACTTGGAAGTGACGGTGCTGTATGCACAAGTACTGGCTCTTACTGCAGGCTATCACTTGATCAACTAACCCAAGTTCGCTAGGAGCTTAAGCCAACTTCTATGAGTTCTCAGAAGAAGATTTAACTGCGATGAAAGGAAACTAACTCTACAGGGGCTATTCTATTTGCAGAAAGAGAATGAAAACTGAAATGAAATGCAAACCCTAGTTTACCTACTAATCCTACTTGCAAGAAAAGAGATGGAAACTATTGAAATGAGAGCCATTGACTATTGAAAAGGTAAATTGCATTTATTCAAACTACTTCTAAAGAGAAATGAGAAGAAATATTTTTTTTGTACTTTTGAGTATTTTTATGTGGAGTTATTATGCTTATGATTTGATTGGTTGTGACTGTGCAGAGGTTTTGTGGCAAAGGAAGATGAATTTGGCTTTTGAAGATGGTGAGGAAGGTGTAAAGGGGTTCTAAGAAGCCCCTAGTACCCTTTTGAAGAGTTCCATTGTGATTAGACTTCGAAAAATCACTCACAGGAAGTTCTACAGGAGGTTGCAGGGGATCTACATGAGTAACTATAGGAGGATCTATAGGAGGAGGCCGAAAATGGTTTTTAGAGATTTGAAGGTGGAAAAATGATGGGAAAGGGGAAATGAAGGCTAGATGAAGGTGTTGAGGGGTCTATAACTTATCAAGGAAGACCAGGGATGAATGAGATGGTTGGATTTGTCCAAAAGGAAAAAGAGTAACTTTATGGAAAAACGCAGAAATTAGGGCAGACTGGCGAAATGTGGCGAATGAGTGGGGAAATCTTGGAGAGGTGAGCTAGTGCTGGCTGTTTTATGGAGGGATGATGACTTGGAATGTTTTATAAGAAATCTGCACACTTACATTTCAAAACTGACCAAAGCAAGAACTGAAAAATAGAGTTTTGTCTATTTTAACCTAAATTCTGACTTAAAACCAGGAAAATGCTCAACAATACTTTATGAACAGAAATCATGCGAGAAAAATATGGAAAAAGGGCATAAAATGATCTAAGCATTTAAATCTAAGCCAATATCAACTTCTCCAACTCGAAATATCACACTAGCAATTGCATTGGAAGAGCAAAAACTATGTTTTTGGTGGCAGCAGTAGTGCCTTGACCTCAAATCATGGTCCCAAGGAGGGAGAAAGGAGATCAAGACCTACTGGTAGCCTTTTTGGATCTTTTCTTGTCACTGTAGCAACTTACTTAAGAAACTTGAAGCAAAAACAACTATTCTAACCATCAAAAGCAACTAATCCAATGAAGTAAAATGAGTATGTGCAGCAGAAATTAACTCATGAATGGAAACAAAAGCATATAAGTACACAAAGGAGGTGCTGGGAAACTTGGGTTGGGCCCTAACCCAAGAGCTTCAGTCCTATGAAAGAAAAATTAGTGCTGGCTCAAAACTTCATTCATCTTCATTATCAAAAATAGCAGTTACATCACATAAAAACTGTCTTAAAAAGAGCTCGAAAATGAGCTGAGTACAATGCTGCACCAAAGTGCGAAAATAGAATAAAAAATGGCTAACCTCCTAAGGTTTTAAGCCTTCTTATTTATACAAATAAGGACTCCCAACAATCCTCCTAAACTTAAGGAACTCAGTTGCCTAGAACTTAAGATAACAATAGCCCTACTTGACTTGCTTGGTTGCCCCTTGGAATCATCAATGTGGGCCTCTGTACTCCAAGCTGTTGATGGAGAATTTGAGGTAAGAGTTCATAAATGAATGGGAAACCCTCCTATAAATCCTCTCCTTTGTTCCTCCTCGAATTTGGCTGCCAAATGCTCATTAAACCTTTGATTTTGTCTCAAAATTGACCAAAAATCTGCATAAAGCACACATTAGACCACATGACTAACCCAATTCACTCTATTAGCATAAATATAATAAGAAACATGCAATAAAATAATGAGAATGGTGGATTAAGCTGAGTTAGGAGGCTAAATGAGCCCATATAATTACCCATTTCTAGGGCTCATCATCACCCTCCTACTGAATAGGTTGCTCATCCTCTGAGAAATCAGTCTATCTCTTCATCCAAGATGGCTCTGATGGATTCCTTGACATCCCATGCTTTTGATGTGATATCATCCTCTTTATCATGGAATCCTGCCTTTCTATCCACCTCCTCCCACTGTTATCTTTCTTCTTCCTTTTTTTCCTCTTCTTTTGTCTTCTCTAGCTCTGTTAGCTTTGCTTCCTCAAGCTCTATTTTGGTTTCCTTCTCATCTTGTTTAGTTTCTGCCTTCTCTGCTTTAGTCTTTTTCTTCTCTGGTTTAGTCTTTTTCTTTTTTTGTTTTAGTCTTTTCCTTTTCTGCTTTAGGTTTCCTCCTCTCTGCTCTGGTCTTTTTCTTCTCTGTTTTAGGTTCTTCCTTCTCATCTTCTGTTTTGATTTCCTTCTCCGTTTCAAGTTCTTCTTTCTCTATTTTAGTCTTTTCCTCTTTTTCTATTTTCTTCTCATCTTCCCCTGCCATATTTCTAAAATCCTCCCAGGCTATGGGGATTGTGTAAGTGATGATGTTCAGAGACTGCTAGAATATATTATATGAGGAGGAAGGCAACAAATTTCAAACCTGGAAACAAAGGAACAATTGAGGTTTTTCTTTTTGGAACCAGAGAGGGGATTTTTTGTGTTTCTCTCTTTCACAACAACAATGTGCAACTTTTCCTCCCTTAAAACTCCGTTCTCAACTTGAATTTACTTCTCGGGTTTTTTGTTTTTTTGTTGTTGAGGAAATCACTATTTTGACAAAATAGAGAGTATATAAAATAGTTATTTTCTTCTTTCTCACAAAATGAACAGGCTTCCAAATGAAAATTCACACTTTTTCACAGGCTTTATTTTCTATGGTTGCACCTCTTTTTTTTACAGAAGAATACGGGGAAGAAAAAAGGTAAACTTTTAGTGCAAAGAGTAAAATGGAGAGACTATTTATAATTCAGAAAAACACAGGCAGACTTTTATGTTCACTTTCCCTTCCTTTTTCAACCCAGTATTTTGCTTCTAATCCCACCACCTTGTATAGATATATCACATGCAGAGGAGTCTTTGAGCCTACCTCTTTTTGAGCTCGAATTTGGAAAAAATTTTGAATTTTCCCTCTGTAAGCTGCTCTCTGGCCTTCCTATAGAAAGGCTCCTGTAGACTGTGTTTCCACTCCTGTAGAATGCGATAATGCTCCTATAGAGCCCGATAAGTGGGAGGGTTTTGAAAACTGGCAGAGAGCGACTGTTTAAATGTTTTGAAGGTGGTAGGTGAGTTGTTGTAGCCGAGAACTCGTCGGTGCCAATGAAAACAAAAGGTGGCGAAGGTTTTAAGGAGGAGTTCTTATGGCAGTTTATGGAGACTTTTGGTGATGGAGGGTGAGCTGGCCAAGTATACGTTGGCCCCATTCAGATTGTTGGTCCCCACTATAGTGCTATCATGAAACTTTATGCTGCTTGCCCACAATCACTTCCACCATTCGCATCGGAGTTCAAAACATCTGCCACTACCAGTTTTTAGATTCTCATGAGTTGACTGGACATACATGCAGAGTGAACTCCAGCTGAGCGCTGTTGAACTGGACGAGGGTGGCCAGTTAACTAGCCACTTATATAATTTAATCCCAACCATTCCATTTGTTCATGCAGTTTTGAATCATAAAGATGCAATAGAGGAACGTGATTAGACACTTACCTGTAAGTCAAAGTGTTGCGGTGATGCTTGGTTCTTTTGCGGCTGCATGCTCATATTTAGTTGCTACATGCCTTTACCCCTTCTGTTGTATGCTTTTTGCTATCTGATGTGTGGCTATTTTTCTTGTGCAGGTATCCTTTGGTTGGATCTAAGTTGTAGGAGTTTGCTTCAACCTTCATATTTGCACCCTCATGCTGCTGATGCTATATTTTAATGGGGAAGTTACTTGTTCTATTCATTTCTCCCAAACGGTAGACTGGATTGACTTGAAATTTTCTGAGCGTGTTTCCATCATCATTATGCACCTCCCATAGAAAATTTTTGGTCAATGGATGCCTGGATTTCGAGAAAAACTAAAAATGACTGAAGGTAATGGAGGCTGATTTCTTGGAAACCATGCACTAGAATTGGTTGAAATTTCTTGGGGATATTACTATCACCCATATGCATCTCCCCATGAAATAGGTTTTTAAATGGATGCACAGATATGGAGAAAATGCAAAAATGGCTGAAGGTGATGGAGGCTGATTTCTTGGAAATCGTGTGCCGGAATTGGCTGAAATTGCTTGGGCATGTTGCCATCATCCCTATGAAACTCCCCTTGAGACAATTTTTTAAATGGATGCACGGTTTTCAAGTTAGGGAAAAAACAAATTTCTACTCTATGTATTTTTGTATCAGAGCATCTTGCAGTTTTTGGACAGTAAGCAAAATGAACTTGGGGTGTTGTTACACTGAAATTTGTCACCATGACTATCTGCAGTTAATATGGCTCCATCAATAGTCATATTATCCTCCTTGTCAAGCCTTATACCTCTGCTCTCCATGTCAAACTTCAAAAAAGAGAGAAAGTCATTAAAAATCATGTTTATCTCTGGGTACGCAGGTTCTCTCTACCTTGCCTGCGTGTACGCATCCCAAGCTCATTGTACCTGCGTACTTGTACGCTCTGTAAGTCAAGGGATGGGTGCGTACCCCTGTAAAGGTCAAAAGGCGCGAGTTTCATCTTAAAAAAGTTACTTGTGGTAACTTCTAGAGCTTTCTAGAAGAGTGTTTGACGTGTATTGAGCGCCTCCAGATGGTTCATGCATCCCTATGATAGAGGAACTTATCCCATCAAGAGAGGAGCTACCCCATCCAAAAGAGGGAGTATCCCATTGATGTTGGACCTGAATAACTTCCTCTAGAACACTATAAATACAGGCATTGGGCCAGAGGAGGGGAGGTTGAAAGCTGAACATTCCAAAGGGTAGATGCTGCTGGAATTAGGACTTCCTTATAGAAGGTTGTGAGGAGAGATTACCATCCTTTCTTGTTTCATTTGGAAGTGGGTGAGTTTGTCAAAGTAGAGGAAAACTCTTGCTGGACCCTGGGAGGAACTTGCACAACACCAAGGCTCAGGTTGTAATGGTTTCTTTTTTGTTTCCTTAATACAAATAAGTCCATTCTTCTCAATGATGTGTTGTTAATGAATTGTTTCATATATTCCTTGGTCTATATGTTGAATATGCTTTGTTTTATGGAATATTCAGGTGTTATGTAATCATTTGATTGTTAGTGTATGCAGGTT
>APFE031097102.1:88110-99722 GCA_000404065.3 Pinus taeda
CTGTGATAAAATCCATTGAAACCTCCTCCCAACGTTGGCTTAGAATGGATAAAGGTTGTAATAGACCCGGTGTCTTAATTGTTTCAACTTTATTTTGTTGGCAAACCAAACATTCCGCAACAAACTTTTGAATATCTGATTTAAGGCCCTCCCAAAAAAATTCCTTCTGAACCCTATTGTAAGTTTTTAAAAATACCGAGTGCCCTCCTAAGGGAGAAGTGTGCAATTCCATAAGAATATTTTTTTTTAGTTGGGAGTTCTTATAGAGGTATAAGTGATCTTTGTACCATAATGACTCATTTTTCCAGCTAAATGTATCCGACATACTGGAATCTTGCTATAACTTTCGAATAAGTGCCCACACTTCTTCATCATTCTTCCATTCCTCCCTTGAACACATATTTCATTAAATTTGGAAGTATTCTATTACAAGGCCTCCAACAACATTCATTTTTTTTGTAAATTTCCATATTAACTTGATTCAACATTAAAATAATTTGCAAGTAATTTCTATCCAATTAGAGATCATGAATAGGTCAAACATGGGGTTGTTATGTATAATAGTATCAATACACAATAGGAGTGTGAAATAAAACTCTTAGAAGAAATTGATTTAAGTTAAATCATATTAGTATGTCAAACATCCAATCAAGATATTATAGTTATGGATAACATGCTAGATTTATTGATGTTTAAATTTTATGTCTCGAAACTCTATGCCCCTTTCCCCCAACCTACAAGGGATTTGTTGATTGAATGACGGTGATGAGAGGATCTTATTGTAAATGACAAGGATAGGTGTCCCTTGCATTGCATTGAAACTAGTCTATTAAAACCTTAGTAAAATGTTCTTGTGCTCAATTTCCTACGGCCCCTTTGTGCCTTTATGAAGCACTAATGAGGGGGTCATCATTCATCTTCATAGAATGCAGGCATCTACTATAAAGGTTATACATTGTTGATCTATGTATTTCAAGAAGGTTAGGCACCATTGGTCTATCTCCACTCAAATCTAAGTACATCAAATGAGAGTTCTTAAATGGGTATTCAAGTCATTCTATTATTATGGACAGTGTCACAAAATGAAGTAAACAAGAAACTTTAGTGGTGAATTCTTGTAAGTAGTGGAGGCAGGGGTTTTCAAATATTAGCACAATTGATGGTCGTGTGGATATTGATCTCTCCTTGTAAACATTTTCAAAACCAATAATAGTCTCGATGTAAATTTAGTGTCAACCAATAGTATGGAAAACCATGATTGACCATTACTTTCACTAAGAAGAGAAAATGATAAGCATTTTTAATGGGGAAGAATTAAATGTGAAACGTAACTCATGTATTTTAGTTGAAATTTATATAAGTCCCCGTGTTCTTTAATTATTAAATACTTAATGTAAATACTTCTAAATTATCATTAAGATATTGATTTTGAAGATTAAATGTGTATTAAAAGGCATTCATCTATGACATTGGATTTTTCATGTAGCATGAACAAACCACTTAAAGCTAATTATCAATTAATCTTAAATAGTTTTGTATAAGATATAACTTTACTTGCATTAATAGATTTATTTCAAAAACAAATTACATTTTTAAACTTGTATGAATACATATAACTAAATAAAATTCAATAAATAACTTTCGAGTCTTGTTGGATTCTATGAGATTATTTTAACTACAAATAGTTTATTTAAGATTTGAAATTTACAAAAAGTTAATATTGATGGTGAAAGCCTGTCATATGGTGTAAAAGGTTTAAAGGCATCCATTTATGGCCCATCTCTTGAATGAGCTTAAATAGTCTACTTAATGCTCATGGTGAATTCATTAATCCATGTTTTATTAGAAAATTCATTTTCTTAAATGGTTTTTTATTCTAGAAATAACAATTTCACATTTGTACATTCATATTAAACCACATGATAGTTAAATAAAAATTAATTAATGCTTTCTTGAGTTATTGACTTATATGACATGATTACATATAAGAATAATTGATTTAATAATGCATAGTTAGTCAAACTTTCAATTCAAAATAGAATAAACCAGTTAGAACTCATAAATAATTGTTTTTAATATTAATTTTCTAAATATATGATATATTTTTTACTTGAGATTGTTATTCAAAAATAATTCCATTCTTAACATACATACATTCTAAATTAATTTAATACATACTTGTCTTGTTGGTTTCTATGAGATTATTTCAATTACAAATAGTTTATTTAAGAATTGAAATTTACCAAATGCTAATAAAGGTGGGAAAATCAAATGCCATATGTTGCATAAAGTTTAAATACATTTATTTATGACCTGTACCTTGAAATAACTTTAACAATCTACTTAACATTCATTACCAATTAATTATTCCATGTGTTGTTAGGAAAAACATTTAATATTACGTGGAGTTTTATTTAAAAAAAAAAGTGTCACATTTACACACTTAGATTAAACCTCATGATATGCAAATACAATAAATGGATTTATATAGACCATTTAACTCATTTATCAATTAATTATTTTTTTTTTTGTAAATATATATATATATATATATATATATATATATTTATGTATATATATAGTATTATATGTATATATAATGTATATAATATGTATTTATAATATTATATCTATTATGTTATATATAATTAATAATATGTATATATATTATATATATATATATATAATATATATATATATATATATATATATAATATATATAATATATTATAATCATACTTACTTAAGAGTACTTTAAAAATTGCATCACATTATGAACTTCTATCAATGCATATAGCCAAATAGAATTCTTCAAGTCATATTGGATTCTATGAAATTATTTAAACCATAAGGAAACTATTTATGAATTGAAAATGACAAAATGCTAATATGGATTGAAAAATCAATGTCTGATGGTGCAAAAAGTTTAAATACAACCATTTTTTACCCATCTGTTTAATGAGTCTAGATGGTCCACTTAACACATTGTTAATTAATTATTCCATGTTTTATTAAGAAGAGAATTTTGTTCTTCATAGAGTTTTGTATCAAAACAATACAATATGAGATTAATACAGTCTTAATAGATTACGTGATAGACAAATAAAATTCAATAAATGGATTCGTTATTAAATTAAATGAGATGAGATGATTGCATATAAAAATAGTTGATTCAAGAATATATGAAGAAAAAGAATATCGGTTAAAATTTGAATGCCCTTCAATTTAACGAGTAGTATTCACTTATGAGTCATAACCCGTTAGCCTAAATAGTCCACTTAATACTTATTATCAAGAAATTAAAAGACTTATTTTTTGAGAAAATGCATCATAGTATATGGCTATTATAATCACATTTATACACTCATATTAATGGACATAACTAAGTACAAGTCAATAATATAATTATAGCTCAAGTGATATAATTTCAGTTTATTTAAAAGACAAATTTACAAAAAAAAAATGACTTTAAATAATGAAATTAGATGCCTTATGGTTCAAAAATTTCAATGACATAATTAATCCATGATAGTATCTCTAATCAAACCTTGATAATCCACTTATCAATCATTATCCTCATATATATGTTTTTTTAAGAAATGCAAAATTATTTACAATATATTTTTATCTAAAGAATTACATATCATATTTATGCACTCATATTAGTGCATTTTATATGTAAACAATGAATAACTAACTTTGTGCCTTATTGATTTTCAATATGATATGATTGCAGTTACAACCATTAACTGATTTAAGCATATAAATTTATGAAAACTATCAATTGAGAAATCACATATCTTATGCTTCAAAAAGATCAAATCATTTACCTATGGCACATTTCTCATTAAACTTAATAGTGAATCATGCATTGTGAATAGTGAATAATGCACATAAGAATTATCAAGTAAATTACTATAATTTCTTTAGTAAGAATAACACCTTTGTTTGCAAGGAGCTCTATTTGAAAACTTATATTTCACATTTATATATGATTATTGATACATTAATTAAACATAAGTCATTAAAAAAAACATGCTTAGATGGTTCATATAAGATAATTTGAATGGAAAACAATTCATTTAAGAACACGCGCGCGCACACACATATCTTAGAAAAAAATCGATACAACAGTCATTGCAAAAACATTTATAAATAATAAGAAATAAACATATTAATATAACTGGCAATTTCCATCTATTTCAAAAAATATAAAATCATAAAAATTGATTCAACAATAACTATGTCCAAAATGTATTGAAAATTTGGAATGTACATTTCAACAAATTTATAAAAGAAATTATCTCCATGTACTACAATGAAGTACATGTTCTATTGAACATTCGAATGTACTCATGTTTTTGTTTGATACGATGAAGTGTCTTAAGAAAGGGGAATAAAACTTGCATAAGCCATGTATCTTGCTCTTTTCCTGTATACGATTTTATCAAGATGTGGTTTGATCGATATCCCATGAATTGAGAAGTATGCTTTTCTGTATCTATTAGCAACACATTTGATTCTTCATAATTATCTCCATATTGGCACCACACATCGATCAACTTTTTATCATAAAAATTTCTTGTTCTCCCTGCTTCTAATTTTGTTTGCAAATGACAATGAGATCTGTCCCATGCCAATTTAAAGTCCTTTATATCAATATTTGATTTTTCAAGTACTTTTTGAATGTACTTGTCAGTGACATTTAATGTCCATATTGCGACATCATAATTCCTTAAGCAACATTGTAATACTTCTGAATGAAAAGGCCATAAAAAATAGGACCTATCACCAAACTACCAGTTTGGTTCTCTTTGAATATGAAAATATTGTTCATCTTTGGTGTACGATTGGAAGAATACTCCTTCCATTTCGAATATCAACAACATCTTTTGACTTGTAGTAATTCCCATCTGCATTTGCACTGCAACCACATGTATGATATTAACCCCACTTCAACACTTCATTGCTTAAGGACATAAAAACCTATCATTTGAAAAATGATGTTAATATTTATTATGAATAGTTTCCATTTGTATGCAAAGGTAATTTTACAATGAGTTCAAAGTATTACACAATATAAATACAATTTCCCCATTAAAATGAACAAACAAATAATATGTTTACTTTATACATACAATCTAATACCTTTATTTAATTTGTATGGAACAAAAGAATTATAAGAAAGCATTGACCCACCATTTAGATCATTAATTTTAAGACATAATGATTTATATAATTGCAATTGAAAAATATAATTATAATGGTCTAGCGCAGAGTCAGCACTTTGTACAAAACCTATGGCTAACTCTGGTGATGGCTAAGGATTAGCATGAGTTAATGAGCAGGCTACCGAACAACACTTTACAGCCACAAAAGGAGAACCGAGCACCTTCCAAACAATTTTTCTGTCTTGAAAGAAATACCAACACAGTTTTTACACAACTGCCAAATCTCAATTCCATAGGAAAGTCTTTTGAAAGCTTTTATTTCTGTCCACCGATACACTTGAGGAATTTAAAATGACTGGATTATTTGTTATGGATTTCCACCCAACATCTTCTAGTATTTCTTATTTAAATTCAACTCCAACAATATCGTCCTCCATCCTTTGCAATGTTTGTCACTGTGTCAATGACTCGGTGGCAACCGAGGCTTGCACAACCAAAAACTTATTTGGAGACCTTGCTTGCCCATTCAAGAGTTGTTGTCATCAAAAGCTCCATATTATTCATAGCATGCAGATTCACCTCCCACAAAAAGGGAGCAAAACCCACCAAAACAAAATTTGAAGAAAAATTGGAATTGCAAAACCAAAAAGATGTTCCGCATTCATACAAGGGAGGAGCATGCCCATCTAGAAAGACCAAATATCATAAAGTTCAGGGCCAAAAATTCAAAGTAGAATTGAAAAGTTGCAGACTGAGCTAGTCTCATTTAGCGGGCTTCATAGAACCATTGCCTCCTAATTTATTCATTCATCAATATATTTCATAAACAAATGGGCCGTTTCAGCACCGACATAATTGCTAATTATTTGTAAGAACGTTTTAGGATATTTCAAACAGTAGAAATTGGTGTGCACATTGTCAAACTTGCATAGCTATTTCCCAACACTTAGAAGAAATATTCTGCTCTCACAGGCCAAAATGCCAATGGTCTCTAGCCATTCCCACCACCCCATTCCATATATTCCTAAAAAGCTTATGCCCTGTACTTATTCAACAGAAGAGTGATTTAGCTCAAATGCATAAAAATCCTATGGCAATGTCCTGACCTGCAGTAGATGGTCTTGCAATAGAAGGTAAAACATAAAAGTGATTTGTGAAATTGAGAAAGAAAATGATTGATGTGTGGTGAAATTAAGGGCTACCAATTTTATCCATAATAATTCTACTTGTCGTTGAAGAGATTGAACATAATTGATGATTTCATCCAGAATGACTGCTCTGCCTGTAAATTTATTGCACCCGGGAACCAGGTGTCTGTCCACCGATACACTTGAGGAGTTTAAAATGACTGGATTATTTGTTATGGATTTCCACCCAACATCTTCCAGTATTTCTTATTTAAATTCAACTCCAACAATATCGGCCTCCATCCTTTGCAATGTTTGTCACTGTGTCAGTGACTCGGTGGCAACCGAGGCTTGCACAACCAAAAAATTATTTGGAGACCTTGCTTGCCCATTCAAGAGTTGTTGTCATCAAAAGCTCCATATTATTCACAGCATGCAGATTCACCTCCCACAAAAATCGAGCAAAACCCACCAAAACAAAATTTGAAAAAAATTGGAATTGCAAAACCAAAAAGATGTTCCACGTTCATACAAGGGAGGAGCATGCCCATCTAAAAAGACCAAATATAATAAAGTTCAGGGCCAAAAATTCAAAGCAGAATTGAAAAGTTGCAGACTAAGCTAGTCTCATTTAGCGGGCACAATAGAACCACTGCCTCCTGATTTATTCATTCATCAGTATATTTCATAAACAGATGGGCCGTTTCAGCACCGACATAATTGCTAATTTGTTGTAAGAACATTTTAGGATATTTCAAACATTGGAAATTGGTGTGCACATTGTCAAACTTTCATAGCTATTTCCCAACACTTAGAAGAAATATTCTGCTCTCACAGGCCAAAATGCCAATGGTCTCTAGCCATTCCCACCACCCCATTCCATATATTCCTGAAAAGCTTATGCCCTGTACTTATTCAACAGAAGAGTGATTTAGCTCAAATGCATAAAATTCCTATGGCAATGTCCTAACCTGTAGTAGATGGTCTTGCAATAGAAGGTAAAACCTAAAAGTGATTTGTGAAATTGAGAAAGAAAATGATTGATGTGTGGTGAAATTAAGGGCTGCCAATTTTATTGATAATAATTCTACTTGTCGTTGAAGAGATTGAACATAATTGATGATTTCATCCAGCATGACTGCTCTGCCTGTAACTTTATTGGACCCGGGAACCAGGTCTCTGTCCACCGATACACTTGAGGAGTTTAAAATGACTGGATTATTTGTTATGGATTTCCACCCAACATCTTCCAGTATTTCTTATTTAAATTCAACTCCAGCAATATCGACCTCCATCCTTTGCAATGTTTGTCACTGTGTCAGTGACTTGGTGGCAACCGAGGCTTGCACAACCAAAAACTTATTTGGAGACCTTGCTTGCCCATTCAAGAGTTGTTGTCATCAAAAGATCCATATTATTCACAGCATGCAGATTCACCTCACACAAAAAGCGAGCAAAACCCACCAAAACAAAATTTGAAAAAAATTGGAATTGCAAAACAAAAAAGATGTTCCGCGTTCATACAAGGGAGGAGCATGCCCATATAAAAAGACCAAATATCATAAAGTTCAGGGCCAGAAATTCAAAGCAGAATTGAAAAGTTGCAGACTGAGCTAGTCTCATTTAGCGGGCACAATAGAACCACTGCCTCCTGATTTACTCATTCATCAGTATATTTCATAAACAGATGGGTTGTTTCAGCACTGACATAATTGCTAATTATTTGTAAGAACGTTTTAGGATATTTCAAACAGTAGAAATTGGTGTGCACATTGTCAAACTTGCATAGCTATTTCCCAACACTTAGAAGAAATATTATGCTCTCACAGGCCAAAATGCCAATGGTCTCTAGCCATTCCCACCACGCCATTCCATATATTCCTGAAAAGCTTATGCCCTGTACTTATTCAACAGAAGAGTGATTTAGCTCAAATGCATAAAAATCTTATGGCAATGTCCTGACTTGTAGTAGATGGTCTTGCAATAGAAGGTAAAACCTAAAAGTGAATTGTGAAATTGAGAAAGAAAACGATTGATGTGTGGTTTAATTAAGGGCTGCCAATTTTATTGATAATAATTCTACTAGTCGTTGAAGAGATTGAACATAATTGATGATTTCATCCAGCATGACTGCTCTGCCTGTAACTTTATTGGACCCGGGAACCAGGTCTCTGTCCACCGATACACTTGAGGAGTTTAAAATGACTGGATTATTTGTTATGGATTTCCACCCAACATCTTCCAGTATTTCTTATTTAAATTCAACTCCAGCAATATCGTCCTCCATCCTTTGCAATGTTTGTCACTGTGTCAGTGACTCGGTGGCAATCAAGGCTTGCACAACCAAAAGCGTATTTGGAGACCTTGCTTGCCCATTCAAGAGTTGTTGTCATCAAATGCTCCATATTATTCACAACATGCAGATTCACCTCCCACAAAAAGCAAGCAAAACCCACCAAAACAAAATTTGAAAAGAATTGGAATTGCAAAACCAAAAAGATGTCCCGCGTTCATATAAGGGAGGAGCATGCCCATCAAACAAGACCAAATATCGTAAAGTTTAGGGCCAAAAATTCAAAGAAGAATTGAAAAGTTGCAGACTGAGCTAGTCTCATTTAGCGGGCACAATAGAACCACTGCCTCCTGATTTATTCATTCATCAGTATATTTCATAAACAAATGGGTCGTTTCAGCATTGACATAATTGCTAATTATTTGTAAGAATGTTTTAGGATATTTCAAACAATAGAAATTGGTGTGCACATTGTCAAACTTGCATAGCTATTTCCCAACACTTAGAAGAAATATTCTGCTCTCACAGGCCAAAATGCCAATGGTCTCTAGCCATTCCCACCACCCCATTCCATATATTCCTGAAAAGCTTATGCCCTGTACTTATTCAACAGAAGAGTGATTTAGCTCAAATGCATAAAAATCCTATAGCAATGTCCTGACCTGCAGTAGATGGTCTTGCAATAGAAGGTAAAACCTAAAAGTGATTTGTGAAATTGAGAAAGAAAATGATTGATGTGTGGTGAAATTAAGGGCTGCCAATTTTATTGATAATAATTCTACTTGTCATTGAAGAGATTGAACATAATTGATGATTTCATCCAGCATGACTGCTCTGCCTGTAACTTTATTGCACCCGGGAACTAGGTCCTACAAATATTTCATGCGTGCACTAATTTTCTCTCTTCTAACTCTCTCTTGTAAGCTATGGCTGTCGATTTCCTAGCCTTGCCTAGCTCTAACACGAATGTAATCTTGCTTCTGGTTCTCCAAAGGTTTTGGATTTTCTCTTGTAGGTTTTGGACTGAAATCCACTGAATTGTCACTGTTACACTGCTCTGATTTCGCCATTACGTCCTCTTTCTCCTTGTCGCCGTAATGAACAGCTTTGGTTCGCTACTCGTCGGACTCTTTGGAATCTACCGCCCTGTGGTTTTGAGCAGTGTTGCTGCTACTTTTCCTCTTCTTTACGGCATTTTTATTTGAAGTCTTAATGTCCCCTACAGGTGACTTTTCAGAAACGGTAGGTTCTTCAACCAAGACCGATGATTTCTCAGTTTCAGCTACTGCATTTTCGACCGTGGTTGTGGTAGGCATTGTTAGGATTCAAGGGAAGGGCTCAAATCTTAGGAGCCGCGTTCTCTCGTGCTCAATTTTGTTAAGATCGAAGGCGCGTCATCATGGATGTAGATTATTATAACATTCTGAATATGGGAAAGAATGCCAACGACGATGATTGGAAGAAGGCTTATAGAAAATTGGCCATGAAGTGGCACCCCGAAAAAAACCCGAACAATAAGAAGGAAGCCGAAGCAAAATTCAAACAGATATTCGAAGCTTATGATGTGTTGAGTGATCAACAAAAATGCGCAATTTATGATCAGTATGGTGAAGAGGGTTTGAAAGGGCTGGTTCGATAGAATATCTCTGTTTTAAAGTTTTAAGAATGCTTCCGTCGAGGCTTCCTGGGCCCATAAACCACAGGTCCAGGATCAAGAGTTTCAAAGGAATTGGGATTTTGGGCAATCCCCAATTTCTCAATTTCATCACCTATTAATTTTACATACAATGTAATCCATTGTAAAACAAAAAATATAGCATGGGAAATTTTGAAATGGCAACATCAAATGACCATTCATCTCACCAAAAATAAAGAAAATAAAAATATTTGATTTTCAGTAATGACAAACCAAATCAACAATTCTTTTATTAGTGTTGTGAAATAAAAGTAATCAATCATGATGTCATACATATAATAGCATGATATAGACATATGTAATCTTAAGGTACTTCTAAATATAATTGGACATCCTTCAAAATAGCTCGCACATCTGTAGCCTTGTTGAGTTTATGCAACATTCTCCATAGCTCATTCATCAACCAATTATGCCCTTCAATTGCTCCAATGAATGGAGGGGTAAGAATCACATTTTCTTTTGGATTCTCTTTCACTCTCTCCATTAAACAATCAACTATAATAGTATTGGTTGCATCATATTGGGTATGCATTTCCCACACTTTTTTCAATGATTTATTGTGTATAACTTTCGTTGAATTGTCAATGACCTTATGTCCCTTTTGTGGCTTACAGTTTGAAGCAGTCCACTTAAACAGAAATTTATCTTGTAATGTTTCTGAAACCAACTTTTTTAGAAATCTTGGTGTGCTTTGTTTCAAAGCTGTCGTCCAAATTGCAATGTCAAGAGATTCATTTTTGAAACACATTTCAAAAAATGATTTTGCATGTGGATGAATCCAAAATAGTTTTTTCTCTATTTTGTAATCAGCATCAGCTCCCATTTTCTCAATATGCCCTTTGTTTGTTCCTTCATCATCAATGTTATGATAAAAAATGTCCTTTAGTTCAAAAATAACTAGTTTCTTTTTAGTTATTTTGGCTGCAACACAGTGGAAAATAATATAGTCATACCATTTTATTCATGTTACAAAAATTACTAAAAAAATTGTTGAAACAATACACTTACCTTGAGTGGCTTTTTCAATATTTATAGATGAAACAATAAGTTCTTTTATCATCTGGACAGGACTTGGAGTAAACATATTAAACCTTCAATCAAATACCGATTGTACTTCTATTTAAACCTTCAATGAAATACCAATACCAAGAAAAACATTAGTAATGCAACCTTTAAAAAGGAACACACACATTAGTAATGGAACCTTTATAATTACCTGGTGTTATATTTTGTTCTTGATTTTAGTTTTGTGGGACAATACCTTGGTCATTATATTCATTCTCTTTATTTCCAACTATAATCAACATATGAAATGTATATGAATC
>APFE031097102.1:103049-202680 GCA_000404065.3 Pinus taeda
CTCTTCATGTCAAGCTTCAAAAAAGAGAGAAAGTCACTAAAAACATGTTTATCTCTGGGTACGCAGGTTCTCTCTACCTTGCCTGCGTGTACGCACCCCAAACTCATTGTACCTGCTTACTTGTACGCTCTGTAAGCCAAAGGATGGGTGCGTACCCCTGTAAAGGTCAAAAGGCACGAGTTTCATCTTAAAAAAGTTACTTGTGGTCACTTCTAGAGCCTTCTAGAAGATTGTTTGACGTGTATTGAGCGCCTCCAGATGGTTCATGCATCCCTATGATAGAGGAACTTATCCCATCAAGAGAGGAGCTACCCCATCCAAAAGAGGGAGTATCCCATTGATGTTGGACCTGATTAACTTCCTCTAGATCATTATAAATACAGGCATTGGGCCAAAGGAGGGGAGGTTGAAAGCTGAACATTCCAAAGGTAGATGCTGCTGGAATTAGGACTTCCTTGTAGAAGCTTGTGAGGAGAGATTACCATCCTTTCTTGTTTCATTTGGAAGTGGGTGAGCTTGTCAAAGTAGAGGAAAACTCTTGCTGGAACCTGGGAGGAACTTGCACAACACCAAGGCTCAGGTTGTAATGGTTTCTTTTGTTTCCTTAATACAAATAAGTCCATTCTTCTCAATTATTTGTTGTTAATGAATTGTTTTATATACTCCTTGGTCTATATGTTGAATATGTTTTTTTTATGAGATATTCAGGGGTTATGTAATCGTTTGATTGTTAGTGTATGCAGGTTTCGAAGTGAAGGAGGAGCTCATCTGGATCGACGAGGCTAGACTACTACAACAGCATTGGACTTCAGGTAGGATCAAAAAACACTTGGTTTCTCATATGATAATGCATTTTTAGAGAAGGATTGCTCTTAATTGTCTTGTTTGTCACTAGAGAGTCTTAGACTCCTAGGGAGGTTAGTTTTGTCAGCAAAAATAGCTCTTTCTGCGTGACAGGTGTGATGCAATATTGGAGATGATTGGAAGAGAGGTTTGAAGATAGCAGGAGGATGTATGAACCCTTTATGAAGCTTCCAGGTTCCCCAAACTTCTTTTAGAATCCATTTCTAGCTCTCTGTAATTCCTACAGGAGTCTCCCATAGAAAATACAGTTTTCAGAAAAGAAACACAGTGAGGTGGAAAGAATGTCAAGAATGATGGAGAAGGGTGAGGGAAGGTAGGATAGGTGTTGTTATTGGTTTCAGAGCTTTCTTGGCACCTACTGCTGCTTCCTGAAGTTCTCCTGTAGACCTGCAATACAACTGGAAATTTATTTTTATTTTTATTTTTCTCTTTTTTTTGAAAACAACCAAGGCGCCTCAAGGAGGTTTTCACCATAATTGCTTGCCTTGGGCTCCTCCAAGGGAGGTTTTCACCCAGGGACCTTATTCTCTTCTTTTTTTTCTCTTCTTTCCAACCCATTGACCGCCTCATGGAGGTTTTCAATCAATGAACCAATCTGAGGCGCCTTCGAGGAGGTTTTCACCTCAGATTTTTATTTTTTCTCTTATTTTTCATTTTTTTCTTTTTTCTCTACCCTACCCTACTTGAAAAACAAAATCATTTTCAAGTATAAGAATACTTCCAATGGAGCCATGTGCACATAGATATGATAGAAAAAAGGATGTGGAGGCTTGAAATGCATGCTTTGACAGGTATCCGGATTTTAGAGACGAAATGATTTGACGAAGGGATCAAGCATAGTTGAGGAAGAGAGTACTGCTAGTACTTAAGGACTGTCTGGAACCATATTTGAATATAGTTGTGATTTCCTTGGTCCTTTTGCTGATTTGGATCATTCTTCATGTCTTCTTCTATCATGACCTTCACATCTTCCTCTTTTTGCTGATTTTTCTCCTTAATACATGGAGGATTTGATGGTAACCATGAGGGAGCTGTCTCGATCTCTGATTCTAATGTCTTCTATTTATCAAGTGCAAACCATAGTTCTTTGATCTTCTCTTTTGCATCTTATTTTGCTGGATGTGGTCCTTCAATGATATCAATATATTCTCTTTTTTGCAATACTCTTCCTGAGCTATGGTGAATATCATTAACCTTAAGAGGAGTTGTTTGGAAGTTTTGTACCTCAGATTTGCAATTGGGTTGAGCTACTCCAATGTGCGGGTTTGGAAATGGTGGTTCCCTACTATGTACTTGCTGGGCCTGTCTGTTATTCATGTTCAGGTTTGGTTGAGCAGACATTTGGGGTTTCCTTGGTGGAGTAGGAGGCAATGGTTGTGGTTGAGCAGGTGGTGGAGGAAAAAGAGCGGGAGGAGAGTTGTACTCAGGCCTCCACCCCTCATGAGGTGCATTCCACTGAGGCTATGGCTGAGCATAAGAGTGAAACGAATGAGCAACTGGAGGAGCATGGTATTGAGATGGATACGACCAAGGAGGGGATGTGGACGAGGAAGGATGAGCAGGGGGAGCCAAAGAAGGCATGGTAGTGGCTTGATTGGGGTTGTAATAGGTCTGGGATGTCCCTTGCATTCTCTGCTAGTAAGGTCTGGGTCCATGTGACCTTCTTTGGTTCATGAAATAGAGTGGTTTAGTGGCTCCTTTGGCCCTCTGATATGAAGCTTAAATTCCGAGCAAGGAAGGGCACTGATTCGTAGGATGGTCTTCTTCACAGACTAAACACACTTCTATAGAGTGCAATGGACATTCGTTCCTAGGATGCTTTCTAGTGCACCTGGGACAAAAGATGGCCAAATCCCTCTCTGCTTCCTCGTGTATTCTTTTGATATGCGTAGCAAGAATCTGCCTCATCTTGCTCTTGAAATCTTCCAGCTGATTCTCAAATTCACTTCTAAGTGATGAGTTGGAAGACAAGGTACTGCTCCCAACATTTCTGTTTTCAGCCATTAGCTCCAGAGGAATGGGTTTCTTCTTCTTCTTCCCCTAAAGGTTCTTCAAATATGTCTGGATGTTACTTAAGGGTGTTTCTTGATTGCAGACATCAAAGAAGAGAGAAGGTTGGCTGTGTGAAGCAGTGGGGGTGTTGGGCAAACATTTTTCTGAATTATCTCTACTCCTACGAGGCATGAAAGGAAATCTCTTTTTGGGTGATTTTTGTTTTTTTCTACTTGCACCTGCAAAATTGGAATGGATTGAACAACAACTTGCAACTAACTGAAATGAATTTTTCTGAAATGGAAATTGCAGAACTGAAATAAAAGCAAGAGATGACTAATCTACTTTGTCAGAATGGAAATTTCAGAATTGAAATGAAAGCAGGAAATGTCTAATTTACGCTTGCTGAAATGGAAATTGTAGAATTGAAATGAAAGAAGAAAATGTCTAATATACTTTTGTAGAATTGAAATTGCAGAATTGAAATGAAAGCAAGAAATTTCTAATCTACTTTTGCAGAATTGAAATGAAACAACTACTCTACTTTTGCTGAAATAAACTACTTAACAGAATGTTGCAGTAGAAAATAGAAGAAAAGCTGTAATCACAAAATATTTTGACGCTTCCCCGGCTACGGCGCCAAAAAGAGTGGTGAGCTCCAGTATTGCAACAATAATGCTGCAACTCTCGAGGCTTCTTTCTTTACTTTTATCAACCTGGTAGTCCATAACAAACTTGGAAGTGATGGTGCTGTATGCACAAGTACTAGTTCTTACTGCAGGCTGTCACTTGATTAGCTGGCGCAAGTTTGCTAGGAGCTTAAGCCAACTTCTATGAGTTCTCAGAAGAAGCTTTAACTATGATGAAAGGAAACTAACTCTACAGGGGCTATTCTACTTGCAGAAAGAGAATGGAAATTGAAATGAAACACAAACCCTAGCAAACCCTAGTTTACCTACTAACCCTACTTGCAAGAAAAGAGATGGAAATTACTGAAATGAGAGCCATTGACTATTGAAAAGGTAAATTGCATTTATTCAAACTACTTTTGAAGAGAAATGAGAAGAAATCATCTTTTCGTACTTTTGAGTATTTTTATGTGGAGTTACTATGCTTATGATTTGACCGATTGTGACTATGAAAAGGTTTGGTGGCAAAGGAAGATGGAGTTAGCTTTTGCAGATGGTGAGGAAGGTGTGGAGGGGTCCTAAGAATCCCCTAGTACCCTTATGAAGACTTATATTGTGATCAAACTTCGAAAAATCACTCACAGGAAGTTTTACAGGAGGCTACATGGGATCTATAGGAGGATCTATAGGAGGAGGCCGAAAGTGGTTTTGGAGATTTGAAAGTGGAAAAATGATGGGAAAGGGGAAATGAAGGCTGGATGAAGGTGTTGAGGGGCCTATAACTTGTCAAGGAAGATCAGGGATGAATGAGATGGTTGGATTTGTTCAAAGGGCAAAAGAGCAACTTTATGGAAAAACGCATAAGTTAGGGAAGATTAGTGAAATGTGGTGAATGAGTGGGGAAATATTGGAGAGGTGGGTTGGTGCTGGTTGTTTTATGGATGGATGATGAGCTGGAATGTTTTACAAGAGATCTGCACACTTACTTCTCAAAAATGACCAAAGCAAGAACCGAAAAACAGAGTTTTGTCTATTTTAACCTAAATTCTGACCTAAAACCAAGAAAATGTTGAACAATACTTTATGAACAGAAATCATGTGAGAAAACTATGGAAAAAGGGCATAAAATGATCTAGGCAATTAAATCTAAACCAATATCAACTTCTCCAACTCGAAATATCACACTAGCAATTGCATTAGAAGAGCAAAAATTGTGTTTTTGGTGGCAGCAGTAGTGCTTTGACCTCAAATCATGGTCCCAAGGAGGGAGAAAAGAGATCAAGACCTACTGGTAGCCTTTTTGGATATTTTCTTGTCATTACAGCAACTTAAGCAACTTGAAGCAAAAACAACTATTCTAACCATCAAAAGCAACTAAACCAATGAAGTAAAATGAGTAGGTGCAGCAGAAATTAACTCATGAATGGAAAAAAAAACATATAAGTACACAAAGGAGGTGTTGGGAAACTTGGGTTGGGTCCTAACCTAAGAGCTTTAGCCCTCTAGAAGAAAAATCAATGCTGGTTCAAAACTTCATTCATCTTCATTGTCAAAAATAACAGTTACATCACATAAAAACTGTCTCAAAAAGAGCTCGAAAATGAGTTGAGTACAATGCTGCACTAAAGTGAGAAAATAGAATAAGAAATGGCTAACCTCCAGAGGCTTGAAGCCTTCTTATTTATAGAAATAGGGACTCCCAACAGTCCTCCTAAACTTAAGGAAATCGGCTGCCTAGAACTGAAGATAACAACAGCCCTACTTGACTTGCTCAGTTGCCCCTTGAAATCATCAATGTGGGCCTATGTACTCCGAGCTGCTGATGGAGAATTTGAGGTAAGGGTTCATAAATGATGGGGACACCCTCCTACAAATCCTCTCCCTTGTTCCTCCTCAAATTTGGCTGTGAAATGCTCATTAAACCTTTGATTTTGTCTCAAAATTGACCAAAAATTTGCATAAAGCACACATTAGACTACATGGCAAAATGACTAACCCAATTCACTCTATTAGCATAAATATAATAAAAAATGCAATAAACTAATGAGAATGGTGGATTAAGCTGAGTTAGGAGGCTAAATGAGCCCATATAATTACCCATTTTTGGGGCTCATCATAATCAATTTGTCATCCTATTCTGTGAACGCATACATCCATGCAAACTGAACGTCGAAGTTAACCAGCTCGTGTACTTAACCGCCAACCACCTTCAAAACTTGCAAACGACACTGCTCAAAGTCCGCCATTACACCCAATGTACCTACATTCCAGTCCCTGTCCCTAAAAATAGGTATTTACCAATTCCTGTCAAGAAACCCTGTGAATACTTTCTTTCTGTGCAATTAGTTGAAAATAACCACAAATTTTACCATAATTTAGTTGTTGAAATTGAAATTCAAGTTCCCAGACTCTCGATTTTCACTAATTTCTCATAAAACCCCAGTTTCCTATTTGGATCCACAAGAGCTAGAATGGAAACCCCTCTTGCCCTAACTATTGCACGCATTACTACTCTCCACCGTGATTTGGATTATCTACCTCTGGCAGATAAATATTTTCAAATAAAAGACTTGGACACTGATAAAGACCATCTGAAAGTCTTTTGCTAATGCCAAGATAATCACTTGAATGACCATGATGCCATAGGACTGTGGGAATCAAATCTCCCAATGTATTTTCTCCCCTATGTGCACATTTTCCTTGACATTATCCATCCGTGTCATGCCAACTATGATCCCAACCTCAGAGCAGTAATGTCCCCAAATCAAACTGTCATTTTCACAAGCAGACACCATCAATGAGACGCTTCAATTTCAGCCCAGTCAAGCCCTCACCCCCATTTCCCTTGGAGATTTTCTTGAGAGATCCTCTAAATTGTCCTAGTCTGAACTTAGTCACCTTGGCCAGACTTTCATGCACAAAGAGCGTCAACCCCAAAATCCCCCTCCCTATCTATCAGTTTTCTTCACAGAAATAGGCAAAGTTATAGTTGATATGAGAGTTGTAGTCATGGGATTTAATACCAGTGAATATGTATATGAATTGACCCTAGTTTTGATGTCCATCTTTACCCTTGGTTAGCCCCCTGCTGTCAAGTGCAATTATGCTGCGTTTATCGCTGAGAAAATCCATGACTAGTTCATGAGACTGGAAAACGAAAAAGTGTTCAAGTATTTCACATTCATCTATCACCTTATCCTTTACTATTAGTCTGACAAGTTCCCATTTTCTGTCAATAAACTTGACACCAAGGGTAACCCAAGATCAGTCATTCTTTGGAATCCAATCTTCCACAATTCTTTAGCTTGCCCTTATTCATATAATGAATTCATTGACCAGTTTGTCCACCGAGTGACCACTATGTTGACAGGAAATCCTCCTCCTAGGATTAGTGATGAAGTCAAAAGGATCCTTCAGCTATCCAAACAATACAAATTAGGTGATTGGTACTTGTACCATAATCACACAGAGATCAGGGTATATGGTTGTGAGCTTCCTCCATTCAAGCTACCAAAATATGTTCCAATGAGGTTATTTGCATTGGAGTATTATAGGAAAATGATAAACTCAGATCAGATCCACTTTACCAAGGCAAAGAAGAAAACACAGTTGAGAATCAAGGATCACCTAGGCCCATTTGTTTGCAATAATAGAGAAGCAGGAAAACTAGTAGAAAAAATCCTAGAAAACCTGAAATTAAGTAAAAGTTTTGGTTGGAAATATGACCCACACAGTTTCATTTGTCATAGGAGAATGAAAAACAGACTATCACCATATTTTCATTACAGAATCCAAAAATTGAGCAATATGCTAATATGGATGAATGGAGAGAAGGAACTCTTGTAGAGATGGATAGTGACCAAGTCAATGTATAAAATGTAATGAAAGACCTAGAAAAGACACCTGACCTAGACTCTTTTGAATAGGTACCAGTTGGGACTTCTTAGAAGCCAACACTAGGAACTAGTGCCTCTATAGCAGATACGTCTCAAAGGCACTCACAGGAAGCTAGTGCACCCCTTGCAGAAACATCACAGGGAAGAGAACAAGAAACCAACACTCCAGCAACAGGGCAATCAAGCATGTCAAAGCAGCCTGAAACCTCTCAAGAACGGGCTCAAACACATACCCACCCGACTCAAGTTAGCATGGGAGACCCCCCAGTTTTGCAAACTCCTCTAAATGAGGAAAAGAGCTTAAAAAGAGATAGGGAAGTAGCTACCCTTGCCGGTGGTCCTTCAGACCAACCTGGTGCTAAGAGTCATAGGCTAAATCTTCATTCAGAAGAAGAATTTTTTGAAGAAACTATAGGGAGTTTGAGGAAAGAAGGTGCAGACAGTCAATATACATTCCTAGCAGGTGAGACACCTTCTAATTCACAAATGCAGGAGCTAGAAAGACAACAAAGCGCTGAAGTTTCATCCTTCAGGCCTTCATCTAACAAGTCCTTAGAGATCAAAGAAAAATTCAAAGAGATAAAGGCCAGAAATGAACTATTAAGGGCCCAAGTCTACAATCAATATATGAAGATGGCTCCTACCAATCAGACTAGGTTGATGTCAGCTTATGATATCAAGGAAGGCAAAATGCCGATGAGCTTTTTAAAGACTAAAGTACAACATCCCCAAACACTTGTAGACTACCTCAAAATTGATTTTGAGGTCTTGGCCAAGGACATTTACCCCTAGATCAAATTGAATTACATAAGTAGATAGGGGAAATGGTATATTTAACATTGACAAGAAAGGCCTTGATGGCACACAGATTGGAAAATTCGCTGAATAATACCACTGCTCAGTTACAGTTAGAAAGAGCCTCCTCACAGGAAAAAGACAACATAATCAAGTCATTGGAGGATTTGATTATTGGATTGGGCCATAACCCAAAAGATGTAAAAGCTACAGAGGCCTCGATTAGAAAGAAAAATGAAGACATAGCTGCCTTAAGAAAGCAATTAAAATTTCCACCACTTATGCATCCACAGACTACATAAGTAATTGAAGGAAAGAAGAATGAAAAGGAGCTTATGGACTTAGTCCTCAAGCTGAATGAACAATTAAAAGAGACAGAGAAGTAATTAGAAAAAATAGTAAAAAGTAGGCAAAGTGAGTCGACCTCTCAACCTCAAAATGTAATACCAGTGGTCACCACAACAGTTCCTTCAACACTGGCCACAACTCTTACACCAAATGTTCCTTTTGCCACAACAAAAACTATTACAGGTACAAGCATAGGTGGGAATTTTAGGTCAGAGCACTAAGAAATTAATCAAATCCATGGAGGAGATGAAACTCCAAGTTTCTGAACTCCAAAAGGTAAAGGAAAAATTTGTCACCTTGGAGCAGAAGTATGATGTGTCAAAGATCAATTTTCCTGAAGAAGTGAGCAAGAATAAAGGCTTGGCTCAACAAGTAAAAACATTGGAAAATGACCTCACCTTTGAAAATCCTTTAACAGATATCAGGAAAATTCTATGGACCAACATCACTCAATTAATAAATGATGTTTGGTCATCCATACAAATCATTTTTGAACAAATTGACCTAGTCAAGGTTGCTATTTAAGAAATTGCCAAAACTAAGGAAGAGCTAGGAGGGAAGCCTAAGGAAGCTATCAAGCTAATAAAATTTTTGAACAACAGGAACAGGTATCAATTAGAACAGCTGAATATTGAAGATAGAACTGGAACCATCCTTGAAATCAAGAAAGTTTTGACCAATAGGTTTTTGATGCAGAACCTAGAAAGGAAATGTCAGAATATGCAGGAGGATATAAAAGAATTTATGGAAAAGTTTGGCATATTACAGAGTAAAGGACTTCCCAGTCCTTCAGTAATTAATGATAAGTTAATGAGGCATGAAGATTATGTTGACAAATTATATCAGTATGCAAATAACCAACCTAGCTCATCAGCCAGTTCATCTGCACCTAAAGCATTACCTATAGGCAGAGTTCTCTATGATAGTCTGGAGAACCTCTTTTATGTTGAGCATGAATTGAAACATTTGTTTCCTATTTAGCCAAATTTTATAAAATACACAGAGGCTGATGAAATCTTTAGGAAGCTACAAAGGACCAGGATACCAAGGGATGATTCATGGACGGACATGACAAACATTTTATGATTTACCTTGATAAAAAGTAAAGTTGAAGTATTTACCATAATCAATTTTGGTAAAATAAGGTGAATGAAGATAAAACAGATAAAGAGTATCAGTTAAAAGCCAAAATAAATCAGTGAGCACAAAAGTATGAGCAAGACAACAAGATTCTCAATCATAGGGCCTGCCTCCAGGTCACTCAACAAAAACAGGGACAGCAAGCAAGCAGTTCACTTTCAGCTTTTATCTTCGAGATCATCTATCTCTACTTTTATGTAAAATATATTTAGTATTCCTAGAATATATCTCTCTCAGTTATGAGATATTTTGTTGTAAATTTTTGTATAAGTACTTCCTCATTCGAAGTACTTAGGGTGGATTCTTAGACATTTTTGTAGACTCAATATTTTGCAATAAAAGTGCTATTGAACAACTATTGTATGGCTAGCTGGATGAAGAAATAAAGCAAAGGAATTTTACAGGATTCATGTGTCAAACGTTGGACAAATAAGCATTCTATATATTATGTGTTACTGTTTTCTAGTTTAATATTTCAAATGTGTTTCATCTCTGAATAATAAATGAAAAAGTATATTTCAGAAAGTGCTTTATTGCATTTTGTCTTTAAAAGTGTTTATATTCTTAATATTTTCTTCTAAGCTATCATAGGCAGGGAATTCTTAACTGCTCCTTGCTTCTTAGTTTATCATTGTGGTCATTTAATAAGAAATTATTAATTATTTTTTTATTAATGATCACCCATTTTCCCTCATATTGAAATTTGTTGAAGGATTCTTAATTGCCCTTCTTCCCTTTCAAGACCTTTTCACCCTTCCAAGTTAACATTTGTCCCTTGTTTAGCTATCTTGCCCTATGAAACCCTCCTTTGTTGAATTGACCTGATCCAGTTAAGCCATCCTTAGTTGACTCCATAGCCCAATGGACTAAGATATTTTGTTCTATCCAGCTGCTCCTGAATTCCACCATCAAACACAATCAAAACCCCCAATCTTTCATAACTAGCCTAATATCCCATAAAACAAAGCTAAATCTTAAAGAGAGAGCCCTCTCTGAGTACAGATTGGCTAGATTCTATACTTAAAAGTTGGTTTGTGGTTACCTCAGCCCCTTTCCTTCTTCTTATTATTGTTATGCCGACTTTGATTATATTGTGACCCCTTAGACTCCTATATATAGAAAGGAGGTTTTGTCATTTGTATCATCCAATAATTGTTCATTTGTGTAATATAAAGGAGGTTGCCCCCTCTAAGAGGCTGATTTTGAAGTCGTTTATCTATCTTTTCTTCTATTTTGTGAGTTGTTACATAACATAGTTAGCTTCCTAACAAGGAAAGGATAACAATAATACAAGATTGACCCAATTGTCACCTGTCACAACCACTGAATGAGTCAATGCTTGTCTAGTATTTTCTATGTTTTGTTGCAGTTGTTGTAACCAAGAAGGACCAACTTGAGAATATGGATATTCCCATGGTTGTCCCTTGATATCTTAATCAAATTAAGACTAATACTATGTATAAAAACATCCTACATTACTATAGCTTAGGGGAGAGGATAATTAATATAATTATAATTTTTTATTTATGCTAATACAAAGTTCATGGTTTCATTCCATTTTTGGTATTCTCTATGCATGTGGTGTCCCACTAACTTAGGAATTCTACTACTTTCTTAAATAATGCCTTGCCTAAGTAGGTAGGACCCTTTCCTTAGTTAAGTTTTTCCTATACATATATAGTTTAGCTTTCAATTTATTTATATTTCTATCAATTACTCTATTTTTTTTTTTATGTTTCTACAACTTGATAATAGGTTTAACATTAATTCTATTTGTTGTTGCAACTCACCAAGCTATTAAGTAATTCTCTTTGTTGCTACAACTCACTAATATTATAAGTAACTTTGTTTCTTTATGTTGCTACAACTCATAAATTTGATCATTCATTTACTCTATTTCTGAAAGGTTATGCTTCACTTTGTTTTCCTATATTTGCAGTGTTATATTTAATATATCTTGTTGGATTTGATTACATACATTATAGACTATCAACATTATGATATTTCATATGCAACCTTGTTATAAGGATTGGGATCATTAGGAGCCTTGATCAAGTCACCATTTTACTACCGATGTGATTTATTTATGCCTATGTGATTTAGCTTCTACTTGTGTGGATTTCTCTACTTGTGATAGGGGTTACAACATTAAGGTTCCTAAGCCCCTAGGGGAATTGTGTTATTTCAATTATGTAAGCATGACCTTTAATTTCTTGCAACTGTTTTTTCCTTTTCTTGGTGACTTGTAAAAGAACATTATTATCTTGCTCTGAAATAGTCCTTTAGGATACTACGACTTCATTAGTAGTTAACAAAGTTGTACTTGCATATACAATGCATGTGAGTTCACAAGTTCCATAATAACATTGAATTAATAATTGAATGCACAATCTCATTTATCTTCTAATTAATTAGGAGATAACTGAAAAACCTATCAGTATCCACACAATCTACCAATATGGATGGATTTTTAGGACAAGTGACAAACAACCTCCCCTCATACTACAAATATTACTAGAACCAAATTTAGGAAGGGACAAAATAACGTTCAGATACATATCTAAAATAGGTTCATTTTGTTTTTATTTATCATTGACATTTTGTAGTTGATATGGAGTGAAATAAAAGTATCGAATCATAGTTGTAGCAACTTCATGGATTTTTTCTTGCAATCACCCATTGAGGACACAGGGGGTGAATATATACCTTACTTTGAAATATTTTTTCTCTGGTTCAAGTCTATTTTTTTGTAATCCAAAACTAGCCTCATCATATACTCTTAAAATAGGTACACCCTTCTTATCTTCCAAATAAGAGTTTGGTTCTTTAGTTTGAACCATGGGATCATGCCGAATAGAAAATATGCTCTCTTTTGAAATGGTTTAATGCAATCTTTAAGTGTATGTCAGTAGATGATAGTGAGCACACCAAAATGGACAATTTAAATAATCCAATATTTGAGTATGACATTTCTTACTCACCGCAATATCCGTTATCTATTAAATTTATTGGCTTACATTAATCTCAATAAGAAGTCGAGCTGTAGATTTATTTTTTTTGTTTTTTATAGCTATCATCTACCATTATAAATTTCCTTAAGGAGTTTCCAATATTCTTAAAATAATTTTCAGATCCTATTTCCATGAGAAAACTTGGTAGTTTAACCTAGTGTAGGGTAGTATGCAAGAAATATTCCTAGGAATTGAAGCATGGATGTGTTGTGCTATTCAACAACCCCCCCATTTATTGGTATAACAGATAATATTCTATTAATAAATGGGGACCCATGATTAAATCCTTTAAAAAGAAATTTAGCACTTAGACACGTTCTTTTAAATTTTTTGGATAAAGCAAGATATCGAGTCAAAACCCTTTAAAAGATACCAATCCTCGCCTTTTCGCATACCACTGAACCAAGTGTGTCAAAAGCCTTATTAACAAGCAAAAGTTGTGAAAAATGATCAAGAGAATCACCACAATTAACTTAGATATCATTAGGCTTTTCATTTAAAACTAAGGCCTAAGGCATTTCTTGTTAAAATAAATCTTGTATCACATATCGTCATTCACAAAGGGCGCACTCTCACAAAGCATATTGAAACATGTGAAATGTGATATTGCGATGAGACATTCAACCTTATCGCATAGAGTCGGAACACCTAAGAAAATTCTGAAATCTACGAACTGTGGGTTGTTCTGAAATGCGATAAAGGCCTAGAACTGATAGAACCGAATATCATAAAATGATGATTAAGTCTGTCACATGATGAAAAGTGCTTTATAAGGTAAATAGATTTAAATAATAAATAACACACAGTTTATCTTGCATCTCACATCCCATAGTAACCTAAGGAACTTTAAGAAAGCGCACAACCAAACATGCAAAATGCAATTTGCGACATTGCATCGTAATCACAAAATCGACCTTTTTGCAAATTAAGTCTGCGACCTTCAAAGGAATCCTTCTCGTTTTGTGATGCGATACATTAATGAGCAATAAAAACAGTGATAAGGGACTATTAGTGGCTATTTAATATAGGTTAATGGAATTTATGATAAAAAGTGGCTCCACGTGATACGATATCTTTTCACTTGCATTTGATTAAAACTCCTTTCTTGTCACCTTTTCAAGTTATCTATATCATTCGTTCTCATTTTCATTCTTACTTGTGTTTATCCAATAACTTCTGCTTTGTTCCATATCAGGAAAAATCTACAGGGAGCATTGTTTGAAACAATGGGAAAGAAGGGAAAGGCAACTACATCCGAGAAATCATAAATGGTTCCTCTTTTCTCTGATACTACGTGTAGAAAAGATGGAGGAATTACAACTTGGGAGGCTATGTACAATATGTTAGAAGAAAATCACCCAAGGCCACTGGAAACAAAGGCCACAAAAGATTTCCAGGAGTTATCTGATGCCTCATATTTCGAGACGACATGCTCTTTCCTGCACCGCATAGCTGCACAACCAAAGATAATCCCATGTACTGACATGGTCAAGTGGGTAATTGATGAGGTGAACATTCTAGACTGAACATTCAAGAATCACACGTAAGAGGTCATGGGGTATTTCTCAGTAGACAACCTACGAATCATGTACTAGTTACCAGACCCACATAATCTCTACAATAAATAGTTCCTTGAGAAATTTTCCAAGGAGAACGAAGACCCAGCAAATGTCACCCAAAACTGGACAACAAACGAAGGTAAGCTCAAACAGGATAAAACGAGTATGTACTCTACGACATCCATTTCTCCCCCCTTTAGTTTCGCAGTAGCAATGCTATGCAGATTGTTCGGTATACCTGATAGCACCAAGTTTTCCCTGGAATGGCTCCGATTAATAGATGCAATCGTGAATGCAGCTATAATGAACTGGGCTCAATTTTTTTCAGATAATTTAGCAAAGGCTATTATGGAATATAGGAGAAAAAGAAGTCCCTCTTAAAGGGTTTATCCCTCATTTTTCATGAATGATTTTGTAATGGATTCAATCTATTTTAGTTCTAAATTTCCCATTATGGGATGGAAGTGGATTGTTCAAGACCCGCTTCCTATCCATGTGTACCATAAGACTTTGTGGGAATCTCAGTTTCACCCACATTTTCAAAAACAAATTCACGGACTCATGCTACCCATCCATAAATAAATATACAATAGAACCACCCTTAGGTTTTCTAAAGAGGTCGAAGTGGATATCTTGCTAGTAGCTAGATGGTTTGGGGAGGATACATTTACCCATATCAGAGTATTTGGGAGCATTGCACATGTTCTCCCATATTATGTCCCTGATAGATTATTGGCCAGAGAGACAACCTACCAAACAACATGGGAAGGTGGATTAAGCAGAGGACTCAAAGAGAAGAAGAAGGCCATTTGGTCTAACTTTCCATTGCAATGTGGTGCATTTGTGCTACATGATTTTGGACATGCGTGCAAAGATGCAGAGGTTATTAAATCTCTGAAATTAGCTACATTTTCGGGAAGGTAGTATGACCTAGACAACACTGCTAAGAATTTTACTACTATGGTGAAAGTAAAACCATTCACCCACGAAGGGGACCCCTTTGATGAACTCTTGCTATAGGTAGAAACATACTCACAAGTGTTGGATTTTGCATCAAAACTTTTAACACAAGATGACCTTAGAACATTCCATGTGTATAGGGATAAAAGCTTATTGAAGGTCCCATTGGACCTATTGCAGATAGAACCAATAAGGGAGCCAACTCCCAGCGTAAGCTTGGATGATAGCTCCAAAGAAAACTTTGATGAAGAAACCCAAGAGAGATATACGCATGAGACAGAGCACTTAGAGAAACAATCTCAATATGGGGGAGGACATACAAATAATGAGTTTGAAAATAGCACAGTTGGAACTATAGAGGAAACAGTCGAGCAAACTTCAGCAAAGAAACAAGAAGAAATTGTCTCTGCATCAACTTAGTTGGGAAAGAGCCCAATTATTGACTTGGAATAGGAATGGGAACAATTAAATAAGAAGCTTGACACAGATTCAAACCTTGAGGAAACATCTGAGATACAGAATCCTAAGCAAACCCAACAAAAGTCAAATCTGGAAACAACAGAGAAGGAGTTAAGGACACTCAGAATGTTGAAATCATTCCTATTATGCCCATTTCAGAAATAACTTTGAGAGTTGAAGAAATACCTCCACTATATGTATTTTATAGCCCCACCCACAAAGCTATAGTCAAGAGACAGAGGAAGAAAAGAAATCTGGATGCTGTAAGTATTACAACTTCTGAAAATGAACCAATGGACATCATTTGGAAGGACTTACCCATGGACTTGTTTTAAAATCTCACAAAATTGTCGCAATACGCAGGAGCCTATGCCACAACAACTATTGACAAAGCGACAGAGGTCTAAATGCTGCTTAAGGGAAAAGAACAAATAATTCTTCTGTTAGAAGAATGATTAACTTAGGAAAAATCCAATCAACAAGCATAATTACAAATAGCCCAGCTCCAATAAGAATTTGAACAAATGAGGGTACAACATCAGGTTGGCCTAGCAGAAAGAGATGCATAGATACAAGCTATAATAGAGAAGTTTAAGGATAATCCCCAAATCGATGAGTTCATAAAGGAAGCACTCAGTCTTCACTCCCAACTAATGCAGCAGAAGGAAGTACTTTGCCAGAAGATTTCATGGATAAGTCCTTACTACGAAACTAGTGATAAGATAACAAAACAAGTTGTTGACATGAGAATTGAGTATGATGAAATCCATAAAAATATTTCTGACTTTATCACTTGGAAATAATCAGAGGATGGGAGGAAGGTTGATCTACTGAAGCTAGAAGAATCTCACAAAGATATCCTTTGCACATTTTGGGATTCTCGGTTGAAGCAAGCAGAGAGGGAAACAAAGATAGTAGCGACAATAGCAAACATCATAATTGAAGCCATCAACAAAACCTACATGGTTCCAACCTAATTACAGAATGTGTACTAGGATTTCTTCCGAATGTCAAACAGTTAGAGCAGCAGTGGACACAAGTAGCACAGGAAAAGGAGGAGGTGATCAGAGAGCTAAGCAGGTGGAATTGGGAAGCATACTGGTAGTTTTTAGTGAAACCATATAGTCAGTGGATGACTTTGAGGTTCTTAACAACTTCAAGACAAAAGATGGTGCCAATGCTAACAAATGCTATAGTTGCTGTTAAAAACCTATGACAGATATTTGCGATCTCAAGGAACAAGTGCAAAGGAGTTAGTCATTTATTTTATTTTTATTTTCACATAATCTAAGGAAGGTCGTTTAAACCTCCTCAACTATTTTTTGTAATAATCTATTTTAGGACATATGGTTTAGTATTTAAAACCCTTTCATGCATTTAGAGAGGGGTCTAGAAATTTTATTAGAAACATTCTTTGAAACTTTGCACTTCTGTACTTTTGAGGAGGTTTTGATGGAATGAATGAACAAGATCTATTTTCTTTCAAATATCTAGCATACTCTACCGAAATGCACTTTTGTACTCTTAGAATGTGTTGGATTAATTGAAATTGGATTAATATTGGTGAAACACATGAGCATGACTCATTATATATGGTACTTTTATCTTATGATCTTATTTTATTTATGTATTAGGCAATACTTATTCTTTAAATTGTTTTATGTGTGAAAGTCTGAATTATAGTTTAGCATTATTGCACTTTTATATGATGTTGGATTTAACTTTATTTTTAATACATGAACGATTTTATATGTGATATATCTTTCACAATCGTTTTGTCTAATTATTTATCCAAAACGATTACTCTTAAACGATTTCACTAGTTATTGCAGTTGAATGATCTAATTTACCAATTGTTGTAGGACATAATTGTAGATCACATATTGTATTTAACTCCCAGGTATATTTATAGCTAAATAGCGTTAAACTAGGATATATGCATGTGTTTATTAGTTAGATCAGATTACACTTAGCTTAGCTATTCTCCTGTTACATAATATATCACCCCACCAACACTATCAAAATATTTTCGGGGAAACTGGTCCCATTATCCCCAGTTGGAGCCACTACACCAAACAGAAAAGGAGTTGCTAACCAAGGTTTGGACTAGGTGGTTTTACCCCATGTTTTTGCAATGATAGGTTCCAACATTTTGGTGCTAGAAGGAGGGCCTAACTATGAATGGCAAGTAAATTCAAATCAATAGGCCATTCTAAGAGTAAAACTCCCTCATCATATCCTATAACTTCTCGATCGCATTCCGAATCTTCAAATTCTAAGCAAGAAGTTGTAAAGAAAACTTTAGAATCCACTACTGTGATCTCAATGAAGTTAGATCAATCTTGTTCTATAGAAACCCCTAAAGTCCAGTCTTTGATCCATAAGCTATAGGGGATTTCAATATCCCAAGAAGAATTTGAGTTATCCCAAGCTAGTGTCTCTTCTCAGTTTCTCTCATCTCAACGGTTAACTAGAGCACATAGTGAAAAAGTTGGGATCCCCCCATTTGAATTCCCTCTACCAAATTGTAAGAGAGCTAAGAAGACACAATCTGAAACCCATAGTAAGGTTCTTTCATCATCACCTCAAAATCGTCATTCATTCCATCCACTTCATCACAAAATCAACCATCTACCTCACAACTCCATATCATGGTTTACACTGGTACTAGAGCACAAGCCTCCTCTACCCAATCACCTTCAAATATAGGAACACCTTCCTCTACATAGATATCTACGATGGCTCAAAATTGACAAAGGCCATGGAAAACTCTAGGAGCTATTCAGATGGTGGGACCCTTACATCCATTGCCTGCCCATCTAGAAAAATGGTTACAAAAGTTCAATCCTAATGATGGCTTACTAGCTAAAGAAAACATAAACAATTTTATGTTGTCCATAAACCTCAACGAAGTAGTGGAAGAATATTCAGTTGTAATATTATTCCCTTATACCTTACAAGGATCAGTAGGATCATGGTACTTTTCATTAACATCAGGTTCCATTAATAGTTGGGATGCCTTTCAAGAGCAGTTCCTAACCAAGTTTGGAGATGCCAGATCAACGACCACTCTTATCAATGATCTCTCCAACTTGAAAGCTGAACCTAGAGAACTGATTAAGGACTTCAATTCAAATTTTAACAAGTTATTGAATAAAATCCCAACGACATCTAAGCCCAACGATGAAGTCCAAAATGAATGATACATTTCCGCCCTTCCCTCCAACACAACTATTTTTGTTGATAGATCTTCCAAACCAACTTTGGCAGAAAACATGAAAGAAGCCATAGCTATAGGAAAACATATTTTAGCCTTAGATATGAAAAATGCATTAGAAGAATGAAAATCCAAGAAAGTAACTTTTAGTGATGAATCCAAGAAAATACCGAAAGATCCTTTTGATCTTGAAGGTATACAAAAAGTCCTTAAAACCATGTCTAATGAAATGGTTGATATCAAGAAATAGGCAACAAAGACTTCATCAAAAAATATTTTAGACCATATAAAAGAAATCCTTGCTCTGATACTAAGCCTCCAAGCACCATATGAAATACTGAATCAGATGTGGAGGAAGAAGAAGTCTCAACATCTGAAGAACAAAAAAATGATGAAGAAGTAGTCGAGATACAAGGAATGTGGGATTTTATCCTTGCAATGAAGAAACACAAGAAGCACCACCTGTTGCAACCAGAAGTAGAAGCCTTGTTGATTTTCCATAAAAAAATCCAAAGTAGAAGGTGTCAACTCCCACTCCCAAAGACAAAGCAATAGGTAAGAAGTCTTCATCTAAATCCACTCAAACCGCTTCTCCTCAAACAAATTCTTCACCTTCAGCTAAAACCCTGCTAGTCTCTGATGAAATGGAATACAACATAGTAGAATATATGAAAAAGACTAGGGCGAACATCACATTCCATGAGATTAGCAAGTAAAAACATCAACATAAGCTATTGCTCAAATATCTAAAAGCAGTCCCTACTTCTCTGCTTCCCGCTGCTGTAATATTGTAAGCTGCCCAAGAAACGAGAAGGCCTACTAATACCTCATTATATAGAATCAATCCTACTGATATTGCTATAATAGGAGGAAGATCCAAATCCCATACTCCTCCATTTATTTTAACTTTTGAATTTTTCAACAAGAATCTACACAATTGTTTAGTCGATTTTGGAGCTTCATCCAACATCCTACCAAGAACAGTTTGTGTGAAATTAAATGTGGAGCCCCACAAATATGTTGTTCGCATTGTGCAGCTAGACCGATCCCAAGTCGAAGTTATAGGAGAACTCAATCAAGTCACAAGTAGACTCTCATCAAACCTAAAAGTGTGTCAAGTCATTGACATTCTTGTGGCTGATATCCCTAAGTTCTACGACTTAATCCTTAGCAGAGACTAGTTAGAAAATATTCATGGCTATTTTACAACTGACTGGTCCCACATGTGGCTTCTCTATAATGGCATGCCAAATCAAATAAGGGTTGACCACAAAAAACATAAAAAGTATATCGTTACAAAATTAGAGGGAGAGAATAAGCTAGTTGCATACAACAACAATATCATCGAAAACTACTCAGTTGAATCATTTCTAGGAAATTTTAATGCAAATACTTCACCCTTCTTGGAAAATTATGTTATATCGCAAGTTGAATTTTTTTCTCAAACAGATATTTCTAAGTGTATAAATTTTGTAGATAAACCTGTAGTTAGCTCTTTATTTTGGAAATTATTTTTTGATGGGTCCAAATCTAACGATGGAGCCATAGTAGGATGCATACTAGTTAGCCCAGAAGGGGAAAAAACTATGTTAGCATGCATAATTGAATTTGAATGCACAAACAATAGTATCGAATATGAAGCATTGGTTAAAGGGCTATATAAAGCCATCAACCTTAATATCAAACATCTTCAAGTGTTTGGAGATTTAGAAATTGTGCTAAAACAGGTAAGAAATACTATACACTATTTGTATGGACATTTGAAACATTATCAATCATTAGTCTAGGACCTCACTTCTCGCTTTACAACGTTTAATATTTGTCCTATCCCAAGACTCCAAAATGCAAGTGTGAATATTTTGGATAATGTTGCATCCAAGCTCATTCCACCAGGAGATTATAGGCCCGATTGATTTTCTATTGAATTGATTTTTAGGCCTTCTGTTCCTGACAATATCACCAATTGGAGAGTCTTTAATAATGATCCGAATATCATAAGTTTTCTAACATCTGAAGGCTCTTATGATGACCAAATAATAGATGAAGATCAACATGACTCCCAACTTAAGCAAGAAACGACTATGAATTCCATACCGAAGTCTGTGGTTAAGATGGAGGAATTATATAATCTCAAGGATGGATTAAAAAAATCCATTAACTCAAAAATCCAAAGTTCAACTTTGAGGTTTGAATTAGTTAACCTTGGAACTGACCTTAAGCCTCAGAATATCAATCTAAGACTTGGTCTTACACCAGATGTAAAATCAGCCTTCATTCATTTTTTGAAGAAAGACAAGAATGTCTTTGCTTGGAACTATGAAGACCTTAAGACATATGACACTTCCATAATTCAACATACCATCCTCATGATATCTGATTAAAAACCCGTGCAGCAAAAAACTGAGAAAGATCAATCGGAATTTAGAAAATCAAATCAAATCTAAATTGAATAAGTTGCTCAAAGCCAAAATTATCTTTCCTATCAGGCACTCAAGGTGGGTTTCTAACCTTGTTCCTGTCAGAAAAATGAGTGGTGATATTCAAATATGTATAGAATTTCACAATCTCAACAAATCTTGTCAAAAGGACAATTTCCCATTACCTCCTATGGAATAGACACTGCAATCAGTTGTAGGCTTAGAACTAATGTCTTTTCTGGATGGATTCTCAGGTTACAATTAGATTCTAGTAAATCTAGATGACTAGTTAAAGGCTACCTTTTGAACCAAATGGAGCACTTATGCCTATCAAAAGATGCCATTTGGGTTGATCAATGCTGGTGCCACATTTTAGTGGGCCATGGACATATATTTCAAAGGCTTGGTTAATAAATCAGTGGTAATATATTTAGATGATATAACTATGTACTCAAAAAGGCATGGTAATCATTTAAAGGATTTAAAACAAATCTTTGACCGTTGTCAGAGGTATGGAATTTATCTCAATCCCAAGAAATATTTCTTTGATTTAAGTGAAGGAAAGATCCTTGGATTTATTGTATCCAAAGAAGGAATTAACATTTACCTTGATAGGATAAGAGAAATTTCTGGAATCCCATTACCACATAACAAGAAATCCGTGCAATCTTTCCTAGGTCAGATAAATTTTGTCAAAATATTTGTCCCTGACTTTTCGTGAATTGTTTTACCTCTCCAATATACTATTAAAACAAATTCTCTTTTTAAATGGGGACATACTAAGCATGAAGTCTTTGATTTGATTAAACAAGAAATAATAAATTCTCCCTCACTAGCAACCCCAATTTTTTCTGATGATTTCATTTTATATACTTTTTCTTCCAAGAAATCATATGCAGCTATATTAACACAGGTCAATGGTGACAAAGCCAAAGCACCAATTTCTTTCTTTAGCTCCAATTTGCAGGGGGCTGAATTAAACTATTCATATGTTGAAAAATAAGAATTTTCTTTTTTCAAATCCATAAAGAATTTCAAACCCTTTTTCCTCAAAACTCATACCAAGGTAGTAGTCCCGTTCCCAATAGTGAGAAATTTATTAATACAAAGAGATGTGGGTGAGAAAAGGGCAAATTGGGTAACATCACTGCAAGAATATGGCATTAAGATTAGACCAGCCAAAATTGTAAAGGGTCAAGGTTTTTGTAGAATGTTAGCAGGAGCATCCAACTTACCATCACTATAAGATTTAGGTGAAGATATACAAGTATATGAGGTAAGCCTCAACGACACTGAATCCAATTATGCTGATATCATCTTTTATTTGAAAAATGGATATGCCCCTAGACAATTAAGTTACAAAAAAACAAGGGCTTTGAAGTTAAAAGCTAGACAATATCAAATCATCAATAATGTGTTGTTTAGAATAAATTATAATTCTGTTTTGCTTAGATGTCTTGGAAAATCTGCGGTAGAAAATGTTTTGTAGGAACTCCATGATGGACCAGTTGGTGGAAATTTTGGAGGGGACACATCCACACATAAAATCCTGCATGCTGGCTATTATTGACCAACATTATTTAAAGATGCACATGATTATGTAAGGAAATGTAAAGTTTGTCAAACAGCTGCTGGGAGACAGAGAAAACTTGCATTACCATTGCAACTAGTCAACATTGAACAACTATTTGAACAATGGGGACTGGACATAATAGTTGAGATTGTTCCCCACTCTTCAAAGCAACATAAATATATCCTTACAACAACTGATTACTTCACAAAGTGGGTGGAAGCAATTCCACTTAAGGTAGCCAATTCTGAAAACATCATTCATCAAATGAATCGTTGATCAAGGTTAGAAAAATTGGCACAAATCTTTAATATTTTCTCTATGGGAAGATTGAATAATACAGAAGGCCTCAATAGGCACTTCTCCTTTTAATCTAGTCTGTGGGAAAGAAGTTGTCTTCCTTACAAATGTAGCTATTCCCTCTCTAGCCCTAGTTCAATTTATTGAAGAAACCCCCTCCTCCTCTATGCAAGTAAGATAATTACAAATCCTTAAGCTTGAAGAAGAAAGGGAAAAGGCGAAAATCACATATGCACATCATCAAGAGTTAGTCAAATCTTCATTTGATGTGAATTATTTAATCTCAAAATCCTTTCAGCTCGGAGACTTTGTATTGAAATGGGATAAAGCACACGAGGAAAAAGGTAAGCATACCCCCCCATTTATTGGTATAATAGATAATATTCTATTAATAAATAGGGACCCATGATAAAATCCTTTAAAAAGAAATTTAGCACTTAAAAATTTTCTTTCAAACTTTGGAATAAAGCAAGATATTGAGTCAAAACCCTTTGAAAGCTACCAACCCTTGCCTTTTCGCATACCGCTAGACCAAGTGTGTCAAAAGCCTTATTAACAAGAAAAAATCATGAAAGGAAATCAAAATAATCACCGCGCTTAACTTAGATATCATTAGGATTTTCATTTAAAACTAAGGCCTAAGGTATTTCCTATTAAAATAAAGCCCATATCACATATCTTCATTCACAAAGGGCGCACTCTCACAAAGCATATTGAAACATGAGAAATGTGATATTGTGATGAGATAGTCAACCATTTAACATCGTGTTGGAACACCTAAGAAAAGCCTGAAATCTTACGAACTGCACAATGTTGTGAAATGCTATAAAGACCCAGACCCGATAGAACCCAATACCATAAAATGATGATTAAGTCCGCCACGTGATGAAAAGCATTTTATAAGGTAAATATTTTTAAATAATAAAGAACACACCATCTATCCTGCATCTCGTATCCCGCAGTAACTTAAGGAAATTTAAGAAAGCGCACAATCAAACATGTGAAATGCGACATTGCATCACAATTGCAAAATCGACATTTTCGCAACTTAAGTCGGCCACCTTCAAAGGCATCCTTCATGTCTTGCGATGTGATACATTAATGAGCAATAAAAGCAGCGATAAGGGACTATTAGTGGCTATTTAATATAGGTTAATGGAATTTATGATAAAAAGCAGCTCGACGTGTTACGATATCTTTTCATCTACATTTGATTAAAACTCCTTTCTTGTTACATTTTCAGGTTATCTATATCATTCATTCTCATTGTCATTCCTACTTGTGTTTATCCATTAACTTCCACTTTACTCCATTTCAGGAAAAATCTATAGGGAGCATTGTTCGAAACAATGGGAAAGAAGGGAAAGGCAGCTGTGTCCAAGAAATCAGAAATGATTCCCCCTTTCTCCGATATTATGTGTAGTAGAGATAGAGGAACTACAACCTGGGAGGCTATGTACAATTTTTTAGAAGAAGAGAACCCAAGGCCACTAGAAACAAAGGCCACGACAGATTCCGATGAGTCATCTGATGCCTCCTATTTTGAGATGAATTTCTCTCTCCTGCACTGCATAGATGCACAACCAAAGATAATCCCATATGCTGACATGGTCAAGTGGGTAATTGACGAGGCGAGCATTGTAGACTAAACATTTAGGAATCACAGGAAAGAGGTCATGGGGTCTTTCTCAACAGACAACCTACGTATCATGTACCAGTTATAAGAGCCACAAAATATCTACAATAAACAGTTCCTTAAGAAATTTGCCAAGGAGAATGAGGACCCAACAGATGTCATCCAAACCTGGACAACAAATTAAAGCAAGCTCAAACGGAATAAAACAGGTATGCACTCTATTACATCCATTTCTCCCCCCTTTTGTTTCACAACAGCAATGCTGTGAAGATTGTTTGGTAAACATGATAGCACCAAGTTTTCCCCGTAATGGATCCCATTAATAGATGTAGCCATGAATGCAACTATAATGAATTGGGCTCAAATTTTGTTATATAATTTAGCAAAGGCCCTTATGGAATATAGGAGAAAAATAATAATGGTTTATCCCCCATTTTTCATGAGTGTTTTTGTAATGGATTCAATCTATTTTAGTTCTGAATTTCCCATTATGGGATGGAAATGGACTAATGAAGGCCCGTTTCCTATCCATGTGTACCATAAGACTTTGTGGGAATCTCGATTTCACCCACATTTTTACAAAATTTGTCATGGAGTCATGCTACCCATCCATAAAGAAATATATAGTAGAACCACCCCTAGGTTTTCTAAAGAGGATGAAGTGGATATCTTGCTAGTAGCTAGATGGTTTGGGGAGGAGACATTTACCTATATCAGAGTATTTGGGAACATTTCTTCACCGCATGTTCTCCCATATTATGTCCCCTACAAATTATTGTCCAGAGAAATAGCCTACCAAACAATAGGGGAAGGTGGATTAAGCACAAGACTCAAAGAGTAGAAGAAGGCCATTTGGCCTACATTTCTGTTGCAATGTGGTGAATTTGCGCTACATGATTTTGGATATGCATGCAAAGAAGAAGAGATTATTAAATCTCTAAAATTAGCTATATTTTCAGGAAGGCAGTATGACCTGGACAACACTGCTAAGAATTTTACTACTATGGTGAAATTAAAACCATTCACCCATGAAGGGGACCCCTTTGATGACCTCTTCCTATAGGCAGAAACATTCTCACAAGTGTTGCACTTGGCATCAACACTTTTAACACCAGATGACCTTAGAGATTTCCATGTGAATAGGGAGAAAATATTATTGAAGGTCCCATTGGACCTATTGCATATAGAACAATTAAGGGAGCCGACTCCCAATGTAATCTTGGATGAGAGCTCCAAAGAACACTCTGAAGAAGAAACCCAAGAGAGATCTACGCATGAGTCAGAGCACTCACAAAAACAATCTCAAAATGGGGGAGGACATACAAATAATGAGTCCGAAAAGGACATAGCTAGAACTACAGAGGAAAAAACTGAGAAAAATTCAACAAAGAAACAAGCAAAAATTGTCTCTGCATCAACTCAATCAGGAAAGAGCCCAATTATTGACCTGGAATAGGAATGGGAACAATTCAACAAGAATATTCACACAGATTCAAGCCCTAAGAAAACATCTGAGATACATACTCCTAAGAAAACCCAACACAATTCAAATCTGGAAACAACAAAGGATGGAGTTAAGGACACTCAGAATGTTGAAATCATTCCTGTTACACCCACTTTAGAAATAATTTTGAGATTTGAAGAAATACCTCCACTAAATGTATTTTATAGCCCCACCCACAAAGCTATAGTCAAGAGACAGAGGAATAAAAGAAAGTTGGACGCTGTAACTATTACAACTTCTGAAAATGAACCAATGGACATCGTTTGGAAGGACTTGCTCATGGACCCATCTGAAAATCTCACAAAATTGTTGCAATACACAGGAGCCTATGCCACATCTACTATTGACAAAGCGACAAAGGTCCAAATGCTGCTTAAGGAAAAAGAACAAAGAATTCTGTTGTTATAACAACAATTAGCTCAGGAAAAATCCAATCAACAAGCTGAATTACAAATAACCCAACTCCAACAGGAATTTGAACAAATGAGGGTATAACATCAGGCCAGCCTAGCAGAAAGAGATGTTGGATACAGGCTATAACATATAAGTTTAAGGATATTCTAAAAATCGATGAGTTCATAAAGGAAGCACTTAGTATTAACTCCGAACTGATGTAGAAGAAGGAAGTACTTTGGCATAAGATTTCCTAGATAAGTCCTTACTGCGAAACTAATGATAAGCTAACAAACCAAGTTGTTGACATGAGAATTGAGTATGATGAAATCCATAAAAGGATTTTTGACTTTATCACTTAGCAAGAATCAGAGGATGGGAGGAAGGTTGATTTGCCGAAGCTGGAAGAATCTCATAAAGACATCCTTTTCACAGATTGGGATTCTCGGTTGAAGTAAGCAGAGAGGGAAACAACGATAGCAACGGTAGCAACAAACAAAATAATTGAAGCCATCAATGAAAGTATGCATAGTGCCAACTTGGCTATAGAATGTGTACCAGGATTTCTTCTAAATGTCAAACAGTTAGAGTAGCAGTGGACGTAGGCAGTGCATGAAAAGGAGGAGATGATCAGACAACTAAGCAGGTTGAATTGGGAAGCATACTGGCAGTTTTTAGTGAAACCATACAGTCAGTGGATGACTTTGAGGTGCTTAACAACCTTAAAACAAAATATGGTGGTAGTGCTAACAGACGTTATATTTGGTGCACAGTTAAAATCTGTGATCAACTAACCAACTCAGCTCAAACCTATGACAGATATTTGCGATCTGAGGGAACAAGTGCAAAGGAGTTAGCCATTTAGTTTATTTTTATTTTAGTTTTATTTTCGCATAATATGAGGAAGGTCGTTTAAGCCTCCTTAGATATTTTTTGTAATAATCTATTTTAGGACCTATGGTTTAATATTTAAAATCTTCTCATGTATTTAGAGAAGGGTCCATAAATTTTATCAGAAACATTATTCGAAACATTGCACTTCTGTACTTTTGAGGAGGTTCTGATGGAATTAATGGAACAAGATCTACTTTCTTTCAAATATCTAACATACTCTACTGAAATGCACTTTTATACTCTTAGAATATGTTGGATTGATTGAGATTGGATTAATATTGCTAAAACACATGAGCAAGACTTGTCATATATGGTACTTTTACCTTATGATCTTGTTTTATTTATGTATCATGCACTACTTCTTCTTAAATTTTTTTATGCGTGAAAGTCTGAATTACAATTTAGCATTATTGCACTTTTGTATGATGTTGGCTTTAACTTTATTCTGAATACATGAACGATTTTATATGCGATATATCTTTCACAATCGTTTTGTCTAACTATTTATCCAAAATGATTATTGTTAAATGGTTTCACTTCTTATTGCAGATGAATGATCTATATTACCAATTGCTATAGGACATCATTGTAGATTGCATATTGTATTTAATTCCTAGGTATATTTATAGCTAAATAGTGTTAAACTAGGATATATGCATGTGTTTATTAGTTATATTAGATTACACTTAGCTTAGCTATTCTCCCGTTACATCATATATCACCCCACCAACACTATCAAAATATTTTCTAGGAAATTGGTCCCATTATGCCCAGTCAGAGCCACTACACCAAATAGAAAAGGAGCTGCTAACAAAGGTCCAGACTAGGTGGTTTTCCCCCATGTTGTCGCAATGATTCTTGAGGCATTAATAGGATGCTAGAAATTAATGGAAATATATGAATTTTATAGAAAAAAATATCTTTTAGTTCCACAAGGACATCCTCAAATTAAAAAATGAAATTGACCCACTATTTGGAAGAAAGGTGGAAGATTGGTCCATAGCAAGCCAAGGGACCGATTCCTCCTATAACTTCTTATTCAAAATTCCAATATTAATTCCTTAACCAAGAAATTTTACAACAAGTGTATTCAATGCAACAAAACAATTTTCTCTACCATTCTTCACTTAGAGTTAATAATGCAAAACTTCCTCTTCCTTTGGCCAACACTTAGAGGAAAACCATCTCCACCCTTTAGCTCCTCTTATAGATCCGTAAAGCCAATAATAACCCCATACCAATGATTCTCCCTTAGTCTCCTTAACAACACTATATGTAGTGTGATAGAGCACTGAATTCATTACACCAGAGCTAACTTGGACAACCCCAGTGATATATTTACTCCTTATCTCACTTGAAAAATGACCCTATGCAATACATTTTTTTTACACTTGGGAGGATCCATTGTCAAAATATCTTCATAATCAATATCCTAAAAGTTTTTCTGATTTAGCCATCTCAATCCCAAGGAGGTTTATAAGAGATTTACACTGTTACCCTTCCACTCATTCCTTAGTCATTGAAAATGTGATAGGCATTTGACTGATCACTCAAACCTATGTCAAATGGAACTACCTATTTAGATAAGGAATTTGCAAGTACAATGAATGTGTCCTTTTGTATCATTTGAATAATAACCAAGTTGAAAATCTTCCATTGTTTTCAAAATCCTAGAGAGAGAGAGAGAGAGAGAGAGAGAGAGAGAGAGAGAGAGAGAGAGAGAGGAGAGAGAGAGAGAGAGAGAATGGGGGGAGGGAGGAGAAGGAGGGAGGGAGAAGGGAGGAGAGGTAGGGAGGGAGAGGGAGAGAGATCATCCACACACTTGTGTATTAGAGGGAGAGAGAAGGAGGGTAGGGGAGGAGGAGAGAGAGAGATGTTAATTTTTCTTGGGGCTATATTGTTCTTTGATTTGATAATTGCATTTTATTATTTCCATATTTAATTGACCCCATAACATCATAACATTATTCAGATTTACATCATTATTCAATAGCATATGCAACTATATAGAGAGAACATTGTCATCATCAATGCAACAAAACATAAAGGAACACTTGATCCAGACCTTTTAACTTCAAGGATGCATTCAAAATTGCATATAAAAGAGCATATTAACCCAGTAACTTAAAACCATATGAAAAGAAGTGGAAATCATAAGCACACATGAGATCAAAGACACAACAATTTGATTATAGAGTTCACCCAATGTGAGCTACGTCTCTGAGCCCTTCTGAATAGTGGGGAAGCCTTCTTTCATTAAGTGGCATAAAATAAATCAGTTTCAAGCAATGTTTACAAAACTAACCCTTATACCTCCAATCCGGATGATGTCTTGAAAATGGAGAGCTCATATGGAGAAGCGAATTGCATGGATGGATTCTCGGTGCAAAATCATGCAAAATTGACTATAAACTTGTCCAATTCTGACACTGGCACCTCTCGCCCTCTAAGGGAATATTTTCAGCATCTAATTGATATACTCACTCAGGGTTCTGCACACCAGGGTCACTCAGGATTCCACAGCTCCTCCACCACCGCTCTGCCCAGTCGAATTAATTACAAGATTTTAAATACATTTGAGAGGGTGGAAACTACAAATAGGTTGTTTGGCCCATTGGCAAAAATGCTCAAGTTCGTGGGGTAGGTTAGCGATTCAGACCCTCGCCCAACTAACTTAGCATATAGTTTTATGTTGCGTTATATTTTTGATTGGATATGGTTGTATTATAATGTTTTTAGGGTAGTCCATTAGGGCTTGAACCAGGTGGGCTGGGCAGGTTCAAAGCCTGACGACCCTGGCAACGTTATAAGTGGTAAGGGCGGGGTCTGCGGTGCACATGGCCCCGCCTCAGATATTATGTTTAATATATGTTGTGGTTGTCGTGGGGTATTGTGGGGGTGGCAGCTTGCCACCCCTATTTTTGATTTTGTTTATATAATATATAACAATGTGGCAGGGTGGCAACCCAACACCCCTATTTTAATTTTTTTTTTGTTTTTTTATAAAAACAATGGTCATTTTTTATCCACTAAAAAATAAGGGATATTAGGAAAATTAAGTAGGTGAATTTTTTTTCCATTCCAGTGGTTGGATTCCATGCTCCAGGATTTTGCCAAATTGTTGCCTCGTTAAGACTACCACTTGGGCAAGTTTGACCAGAACTTTGACCAGTTATAACTTGAGCATACGAACTTGGATTTGAGTGCCATTCACACCATTGGCATCACGGAGACAAGAAATATGATATAGTCATATTTTCAATTCAATCTGATGACTTTTATTTTTGAGCTATTTTCAAGGTCACTTGTATTTTTGGATCCTCTCGGATCATTCCTCCACATTGAGGAGCTTTGGTCCTCCAAAAGCATGAACACATCCTTCACACTACCTGTGTCTTCATTAAGCCACAATTTCACCATCTTCATTGCATGCAAAGCTGGTACATTCATTGAAATCACATACAAAACCACACATGACTCAAACAAACCCCATACTTGCCAAGAGTTTATAACATACTCTTTGCTCAAGTTTACATTATAATAAAAATCAATAGGCCAACAACATCATCATGCTTTAATAAGCGATGGAAAACACATCATCACTTTTACAATTATTTGCAACTCATGATTTACAAATTGTGGCCATGGCGAATGACTATACCTACTAAAACCATCTCTTAGTCAACGAAGTGAATGGGTCATCTTCCTATGGTGGATTCGCTTGTTGAATAACTTCATCAGATGGTTTCTTCATAGGTGCTTTTTGGGCTTGGAGTGTCTGACACATGACATTCTGGTGTCCATCCTCATTGCAGTAACTATAATGATTCTTTCTCCTCTAAACTTTCTGAATCGTCTTGCAACACTCTCCTAGTGCGCCTATGATAATTGCCCATGGAATCGTCACTATCACTTGAATGTGATGAGTTACTTTTACCATCCATCACTGGTTTGTCATTGGCTATCTTAGAGCATTCCCCAACCTATTTTCTAACATATCCAAGTCCTGCATAATGAGGCAATTCCTCCACTTTGAAGGGGTTCACAATGCCATGGCCCTTTCCTTGATACTCTATTTTCTTCAACAATTTTGATCCAATTCTTCTAGTATGTTTTTAGGTCCCTATAATACTAGTGTATCCCCCTTATTGTTATTGTTGTGCCCATGTAACCCCCATATTATTATTTTTGTGCCCCATAGAAGCCCACTATTGTTACTGTTGTGTCCTTACATTATTATTGTTATGTAGTCTTTGATTATATTATGACCCCTTAGACTCCTATATATACAATGTACGTCTTGTCATTTGTATGATCGAATAATGTAATGTAAATGAGGTTTCCCCATGAAGAGGATATTATTTAAGTTGTTGATCTATGTTTTTTGTGACCTGGTTGTATAACATTTGGTATCAGAGCTTTGAATTCTAGGGTTTCGTTGCTTCAAACAAGTCATCATGGATTTTTCGCTATACTTTTTTCTACGAAGCTTTAGAAGCTGAAATTGCAACCACATGAGCATAAATCTTGGGGAACTTTGTGTACAAATTTTAGATATTTTCTCGATATATTTTTAGATATATGATCTTTTCTCAAAATCAATGAAATCATCATCATAAAAAATACACAAAATTGACGAATCACTTTTTACCTCAGGCTTATCATGTTGCAACTTCTCCAAGGCCTCCTCTTTGGCTTGTAACTGATGTTGCAACCTTTGTTTATCTTTCTCTGCTTCTTGTAGGAGTCTCCTTAGTTCGAAATTCTTCACTTGAATGCTTTAATTGATTTATTCAAGTTCTTGGAGCCATGCCACATTTGGTGCCCTTTTCATTTTTGGTAAAAAATCCGCTGAAATCTTTGTCTCATCACCCGAATCATAACCAAAGTCGATGGGTCCATATGTTGCAATCCAAAGAGATACAATCTTCATTTCGTCCCCTAAATTTGATCCTAGGTCAATTAGTCCACTACCTACAATTCCTGCAACTGTGATCTTCTCATCATCCTCTGATTCAAATTCTTGGTTTTGCTGCACGGTTGCAACTATCTTCTGCTTCACTTTTCTGCCATTCCTCTTAGGTATCAATTCTAGATTCAATTTCCAACAATTCTCTTCATCATGCCCTTTTTCCTCACAATGAGTACAAGAGGGCCTTGCTTCTCTTCTCTTGGCTGTTGCTGTCCTCTTCGAGCAGTTATCTTGCTCATGCTTCTCCTTGCTTTCAAGATGTACAACCTTCACACTAGCTTCATCAAGAGAATTAGGTTCAAATAGTAACAATGAATGACACAGATAACTATGCAAAGAGCCAATATATTTCATCAATGTCTCAGAAGTGTCTAGTGGAACATTCAATGCTAATGCTTGTTTTCTAAACTCCTCTGTAAAATTCTGAACAATTTGACCTTTGCTTTGTTTCAAATGTTTCCATTCCATCATAGCCTTTTGTCTGTAACCCAATGGGTAAAATTTTCTTCTTAAAGCATAAATGAACTCAAACCAATATGAAAGAAGTTTACGACTACTCTTACCACCTTGCTGCAACTTGTCTTCCTACTAGATGAGAGTGATGCCACTCAATTGAAGGGATGATAGCTGGGTCTTGGCTTCATCCTCTTTGATTGGTTGTATGTAGCAATACACTTCAACATGTATTATCCAGTTATATATCTTTTCTTCATTATATTCTCCACTAAATATAAGTAAATCAAACTATAGATCCAACTTGAAAAAGGGTTTTTTAGATGCATCCTTTGGTTCCTATTAAAATGATGAGAAGAGGAAGAAGAACAACTTTCACTAGAGGACAGAGAGAGAGGAGGCTCTTCTCCTCCACCTTCATGATTTACCAAGGCATGATCACTTGATTCCTTCTTCTCAGGCTTGACTATCTTCTCATATTATGCGAACAACTTTTCAACTTTCTATGCCATGGTGAAGAAGATCTTGCGATAATTTCGCTCTTCCTCCAATCAAGCTTCTTCATCTGCCATGTTTCTTCTTCGTGGTGCACACCCCGCTTCGGGATAAAATAATTTAAGTTTCCTTCACCTCTTTGGAGCTTGTTCCTAGTTAGCATTCACTCATGCAACTCACATCAATAATACCTACTATGATACCAAACTTGATCCAAATCTTTTAACTTCAAGGATGTATTAATAATTGCATATAAAAGAGCATATTAACCAATTAACTTAAAACCATATGAAAAGATGCATAAATAATATGCACACATGAGATCAAAGACACAACGATTTGATTACGAAGTTCACCCAATGTGGGCTATGTCTCTGGACCCTGCTCAATAGTGGGGAGGACTTCATTCATTAAGTGGCATCAAAGAAATCAATTACAAGCAAATTTTACAAAATTGACTTTATACCTCCAATCCGGATGATGTCTTGAAAATGGAGAGCTCAGCTAGAGAAACAGACTGCATAGATGGATTCTTGGGACAAAATTATGCAAAATTGACTATAAACTTGTATAATTCTGGCACTAGCACCTTTGGTACTCTAAGGAAATCTTTTCAGCATCTGATTGATACCCTCGCTCAGGGTTCCGCACCCTAGGGTCACTCATGGTTCTGCCGCTCCTCCACTGCCGCTCTGCCTGGTATAATGAATTATGAGAGTTTAAATACATTTGAGAGGGTGGAAATTACAACATAGGCCGTTTGGCCCATTGGAAAAAGTGCTTAAGTTGTTGGGGAAGGTTGGTGGTTCCAAACCTCGCCTGACCAACTTAGCATATAGTTTTATGCCGCGTTATATTTTTTGATTGGATATGGTTGTATTATAATTTTTTTTGGGCTGCCTGTTGGGGGCTGGCATACTTGGGTCGTGTGGGTTCAAACCCTGCCTGCCCGGACAACGTTACAAGTGGTAAGGGTGGGATCTGTGGTGCACATGGCCCTGACCCACACATTATTTTTAATATATGTTGTGGTTTACGTGGGGTGTCATGGCCTGCCACCCTAATTTTTTTGTTTGTTTATATAATATATAACAATGTGGTAGGGGTGGAAGCCCACCATCCCTATTTTAATATTTTTATTTTTATTTTTTATAAAACAATGGTAATTTTTTATCTGCCAAAAAATAACGGATATTAGGAAAATTAAGTAAGCGACAGATTCACCCATTCCAGTGGGTGGATTCCTTACACCGGGATGCTGCCAAATTGTTGCTTTGTTAAGATTGTCACTTGGCTAAGTTTGATCAGAACTTTGACCAGCTATAACTTGAGTATACGAAATCGTATTTGTGTGTCTTTTACACCATTAAAATCAGGTCAACAAGAAATATGATCTAGTCCTTATTTCACTTCCATATGATGAATTTTATTTTGAGCTATTTTCAAGGCCACATCTATTTCTAGATCCTCCTGGATCAACAATAGAATAAAATCATTCACGGATAGAGACACTAGGATTGGTCGGAAACCAGGGAAAAACCCATTATGGGGAAAAACCTTTCAAATTTTCTTCTTATTAGATTGTCATTGAATGATTCAACATATGAGAGTATAGTGATCCCTATATTCATCCATGCAACTATTAAACAACATAAAGTAAACAATACTGATGAAATAAAACTAGAAATACTAATACTAAAATTCCCGATTCGAGAGCTTGTTATCAACTATCACTATCTGTAGTCATCAACCAAACTTTGTGGTCAATAAGTTAAAACTTCGGTCAACTGAAAAATTCAACCTTTAGTTTCGAGTTGCAGGGAAGATGTGTCCATGACATGCTTGCTATTGCAGTCGAAATTTCTCCATGACATGCTGCGGCTGAGACCTAAAACCCTAAGAACTGAGATATGAGATCTAGACGTTACAAATTTATACATGTGCCAACCAATATCTACAAACTTGCCTTAGACTTGTGAGAGCAAAACCAAATAAAATAATAGAAGAATATCTCTTTATCATGTCCAAATGAGGTTGAGGTCACTTATATTTATAACCTTCCGAGGGTGTCCAAGTTGTTTTAGGGTCGACATAATCAAATATGCACATGTGGCATTTAATTCAAAAATACACTTTCCCTTGTCTAAATTGAGCACTTCATTAGTCAAAATTGGTCCTCTCGAAAAGAGGAATAACAACCCATGGTTGGAATTTGTCATTGAGCTACCAAATTGACACCCCCTCTCATATGGGGAGAAATTCCAACTGCACCATGTAATCATCACAAATATCCTTTCATCAAATCATATCCAATCTCAAGTATCTCATCATCAAATGTTGTCATTATTCATCTTGCTTCATATTTGCTTCCTCCTCCTTATCTCTTGATTGTCCCTGATCATATGCTAAACATTCTCGAATCTAAAAAAAGAATAATTTGATATTGGAGGGGAGCCTAAGCTACCACTCTCTATTCATAGAGGAGCCACTACTACTACTAGTAGAGATCCTAATGATACTACTTGAGAAACATCAGTGGGGATCAAATTCTATGACCTTCATTAACATTGAAGAGCCTAAATCAATTTAGAATAACATCATGGAGCACTTCTCAATTTGAAAACACACCAGAGAACTTATTCTCAACCCAAAAGAATATAGGGGAGCATATCTCAACCCAAAAATCACATCAAGGAGCACATCTCAACTCAAAATATTATTGTGGAGTAAAACATATTCAACCCCATAGCAACAAATAGGTGATATAGGGGAGCACATCTTAACCCATCCTCTTGCCCACTAATCTTCCCAAGAATGACCCTCAAGAGTCTTGTGGTGGAATACATGCATCATAATCTGAGCTTGGGTGAGATACTCGACCTACCAAAGGTAAGGATCGCACACCCCCAAGCCTCCTCAACCCATTGGCCAGATGGGGAGGGATAATTCCAACAAGCCCAACTTGTGGGTATGATGCCAACTGGGTTATACTCTACATAGACCAAGATAGGGGGAGATACTTGACTTGTTAAAACAGACAAGGAACACACACACCCTATGGGTAACAAATAGGGGAGAAACATCTATGACCCTGTTATCCAGACAACCCTCAACCCTAATTTTCTTCCATCTCAATTCCTCACCCTAGGTGCTCAAGTAGGGGGGAAGAGTTGGCTCAATCTTCTCAATCAGTTATAATCTTTCTAGATCAAAAACATATCATCGTGCTCATATATGGTACCTTCTTAGTCATCATGTCACAATCAAATCAAATATCATATCAAATACACACACACACACACACACACACACACACATATATATATCACAAAAAGGATACCTTATTCATCCTCCCTCTCATGGAGGCAACAATCACAAGCCTAAGATTGTCTTATATGGCAACGTTTTCTCAATATATGAAGAAATCTCAGTCCCAAATATATATGGGATTCTCTTCCAGTCATATCCCACTCAATATTATCACAATGTATCCCTTTCATATCCAGAACCTACTCAATTAGCTCTCCAAAGAGATTCTTCAACCTGCCTCATAGCTAGTTAAGCCAACATCATCATATTCAACCTCAATCGTGCTTAAAGCTATGGAGTTCTCATAAAAAATATCATGGAAAATATCATACTAAGGAAACACCCAAAGTGCTCATATCATCAATAACAGTCCCCAACGTCATCAGTATATCCATGTAGTCACATATCACAGGAAGAATGTCTCAGACCAAAAAAATGATCATCCCATGCAAATATCTCGAAGTGTGCTCGACAACATCTCAATGTGTATGAAGAGAATAAATCATGAATTCACTCAAGTTAATATATGCAACACATATATATACGGACACGTGTTCACACAAAACATCAATGCTTAAATTGATTGTCAGTTTCCAAGGAAGGTTCAACAATATCTCTTCATAACTTCTTGGAATTCAATTGGAGTGTCCAAGGATTTGCATTTCCTCTTTCCAAAATCTCTTCAATATATTCACGATATATATTTTCTTTTCCAAACTCTAGAAACTGATTCTTCATGCCGTGATTCATTATTTTGAGTTTCATAAGCCAACTCCCTCTTACGTTGATCATCAGAGGCTCCTTACCTTTCAAGAGTAGACCATCAGCATATAAAAACAAAATCAAAGTCATACGTTGGACCCCTTTTGAAGTAGAGGATTAAATCAACACATATTCCTAACTTCACCAGTTAACTGTCAATGTGGACATACTAGGCTTGGGGAGCTTACTTCATACAATGCTTTCTGCAAACATAACACTTGACCAAACCGATATGCTCAGCCTTACACAAATCAATACTATGCGATCAAATAAACTAAGTTAGCTTATTAAGCCTTAGATTCCAAATAAAATCTAATATCAAAGTCATAAAATTTTCGGCCAATATCACTGTGACAAAATATTTGGACCAAGTATTAGGTAGATCTCACATCAAGTTACAACAACCTTTTATTTACCAAGCACTATCCAGTAAACCTTTTATCAATCCATCCTCATGATCATAATATAGATCATTTCTTCCACTAAATATGAATGGATACATCAAGGATAAGTCATATAAGTTTCATGCATATACCAAGAATGAGTCATGCAAGTTTCATCCATTTATTGTGAGATTACTTCATACTGAATTGCAACTGTTTATAATTCAACCATTGTGCCAAGGACAATGAGGCCAATACAAAACCATTATTTAATACCAATATTAGTTAGTGAAAGTCACTATAGAATTGTCCTCAAGTAAAATCATCAGTTATCAAATCAAAAGTCTAATTTGTTATCATTGTGAATTCGATATTTCCATAAGGTAGAACATATCTATGAACTACTAGTTACCATGTCAAAATTTCAATACTTCTCATCTATACCAATAAAAAACTATTATTAATTACTATTATGTACTATCTTTAATGCTCAAATCAAAATAACATGTTGATATGCATATTTCGGTCCCCTGCAAACATAAGTTTAGGCAACACATTCACATTCTCTATAGTAAGTCAAATATTCCAATTTCCCTACTCATAGGAAATTCTATTGTCTGCTCCATGTTTGTAGGATTTTCATACTCTAGGTGCACTTTTAATTTTGTGCATGAGGCTTCAAATTTTGTGACATATAGGCACAACTACACCCATAGGTATACTTCCATGTGGTTATGGATTGGACTAGGATAACTCTTCTCTGCCCAGATCAGAACTTGCTGCAAACCAACAACATCAGATATTTGTCTATTTACTTGAACAATAAAGAATATTCTATACATCTAATGCAAATGAAAGTAGGAGAAGGGATCATATAAAGAGATTCTCCCTCTAAAATGGAAGCCACTTCAGTCATCATCATTGAAAACATCAACTTGTCTATCAAAATACTTGTCACACATCAATAGAACTGTTAGATCATAAAATCTAGCTATATCAGGTTTTGAAACATATATCCATCATATTCATAATACAACATCAACTACTTCATTATCATATATGAACTTGACATTAAAATTTTATCAATAGTTAGAGTCTTATGAGTAGGGAAACAAAAAGCGATTCATCATGCTTCAAAGATTATGAACACAATATCACTTACATATCTTAGTTCATCAAGTCAGATCATCCATATTTTACCATATGACATAATTACTAAGTTGATCAAAATCTAACCAAGGTTAATAAGAAGATCTTGTATATAAATCTTATTTCCATACTTTCATCATTAAGAATACCGTGCTTATCACAAACATTATCAATAGTATCAAGTTACCATTTATCAAAATCAATGAGGTAGCCTTCTTATGAGATCCAGAATTTCTAATATGTGAGAAGTTTTTCCAAATATCAAGTATATCAACATATCAAAAATCAATATTTTCTAAGTATCTTCATAGAGTCAAGATATTGATCATGTGTGAAAAGTAAGATACTTGTTCAATACCAAGTGCACCATCTCATCATAAGTACCATGAATCAAACTTATTTTCATATGCATTCATGAGCCATTTGTGAAGGTGATATACTCATCATACCTTAGGGCTTACCTTGTCATCCAATATTGTAGCTATAATATTGAAATAAAGCACCATACATACCTTGAGTGTTCAAATACCTGTGCAACTTCTTATTTTACATAGGCAGTTTTAGCACTTTGTCAACTTTTCATCAAGTGTCTCTTTACCTTTTCCAATGTTAGTTCTTCTCTTCTTGCACTAGCCATGATCCTCAAGAAGGATCCACTTATGACAACTCACCAAGAGTTAGAAGCATCTAAATACTTAAATATACATGCAATAAGTATAATTAATAATCAAAGAAATAAAATCAAACAATAATAGAAACACACAGAGTTAACATCAATCTAAAATGTACTTATCATTTAACGATAAGATTCAAGTCCCACTAGCACAATTGATTGAGGATGGACCTCGTTAGCAAGGAAACCCAAGAAAAAACCTCAAGGGTGGTTGTGCTTGTGCTAGGGGGAGGAGACATGCTAAAAACCATAGTCAGATTAAGGTTGGTGTGGCCTAGTCCAGGTGCAATCCCCAGGTGACTTTGACAGTTAGATGCCCCTGCGTCATAGTTTCTCAAGCCATAGGTCAAGCCTGGAGGATCACAGACAACTTGACAAAAAAATAAAAAATGAGAGATCATATCCCTCTTCTATCAACCTTCAAGTGTCACGACTATCCATTGACCATATAACATTGTTGCCTTGAATATACTCATCAAATTCATAAATAACCAAGGCCTAATTGAGACTATCCCATCTAGGGGTACATAAAATTTGTCACAAGTTCTTGAACATATTCACATTGATCATGCTAGGGTTTCTAAAGTTCATATCTCCAATATTTTTCATAATCCATAGTTTTTTCAAAACCTTAACCTCATGATATCCATCAAACCCTAATATACATATTTCCTAGGGTTTCCTTAAAAACCTAGTATTCTTTTAGGTCTCTTCCATCTTCTCTTGCTTCCATGAAAGGTGTCTTATCAGGGGTGATCTTAATGACTTTTCTTCAGCCCAACTCTGAAACCATGTTGATTTTTCTTAGGGATATGTTGTTCTTTTCTTTGATAATTTCATTTCGTTATTTCTATGTTAAATTCACCCCATAACATCAAAACATTATTTATATTTACATCATTATTTAGCAGAATATGCAACTATATAGAAAGAAAAATGTCATCATCAATGTAGCGGAACATAAAGGAACCATAAAAGAAAATCATTCACACATAGAGACACTAGGATTGGTTGGATACCAAGGAAAAACCCACTATGGGGAGAACCCTTTCAAATTCTTCTTCTTATTAGATTGTCATTTAATGATTCAACAAATGAGAGTATAATGATCCATTTCTTCATCCATATAACTATCCAACAACAAAAAATAAATATTATTCATGAAATGAACCCAACAATGCTAATATTGAAAACCTCGACTGAGGAGCATGTAATCCATTTTCACTATCTATAGTCAGCTTCCGAACTCTATGGTTAATGGGCGAAAACTTCAGCCAACTGAAAAATTCAACCTTTAGTTTATAGTCACAAGGAAGATGTGTCATGCATGAAACTGAAAGGATTCAGTTGGAATTTCTCCATGACATGCTTGTGGTTGTAGTCGAATTTCTCCATAACATGCCTGCAATTGAGACCCAAAACCCTAAAAATATATATGCACCCAGACCCTAAAATTTTGGACCCGTGCCAACCAATTTATGAGAACTTGCCTCAGACCTGTGCAAGCTAAACCAAAGAAGAGAATAGAATAATGTATCATAATCATGTACAAATGAGGTTGAGGTAACTTGTATTTATAACCTTCCAAGGGTATCCAATTTGTTTTAGGGCTGACCTGATCAAATATGCACATGTGGTCTTTAATTCAAAAATACACTTTCCATTGTCCAAATTGAACACTTCAATAGTCAAAATTGGTCCTCTTGAAAAGAGGAATCTCATACCATGGTTGTAATTTGTCACTAATCTACCAAATTAGAGAGAGAGAGAGAGAGAGAGAGAGAGAGAGAGAGAGAGAGAGAGAGAGAGAGAGAGAAGGGGCGGGGAGATATAAAGGAGAGTGAAGAGGAGAAATAGAGGGAGGGGGGAGAAGAGAGGAGAGGGGAGGGGGATAGGGAGATAGATTATCCCAAAAAATTTGTGTATTAGTGATTGCATGTGGAATTTATAAGGAAAACGCTAAGATCCATTTGAAGGGTGAAAAATTATTGAAGGTTAGAAAGACCTCAACCTACCATAAAAAATAAATCAATGAAATATTTGTCACATGCATACCTATGAGAGAAATATAAACTTCAAAATAATGTTAGTATATTTCCTTAATGGGACATGTAATTTTGTAAAGGCCTTAATCAAGGGATGCAAGGTTTTAAGGATGGGAAAATAGACCCTTGCCTCACTCCCTTTCCTTGAGTGAGGCAAGGAAAAATAGGTAGAAACTTGTGTATTGGCAATTCCATATGGAATTTTGAGAGATAACACTAGGATACATTTTAAGGGTGCTAAAATGTTGAAGGAAAACATAACCTAAACCTACTATAAACAACATATCAATGAGATATTTATGCCACACATACCTATGAGACAAACAAATTGAAGATAACACTAGTAGCTTTCTCTAATTGGGCATGGAAGTTTGGAAAGGCCTTAGTCAAGAGGTGAAAGGAAAGGAGGGGAAATGGATCCCTTGCTTCACTCCCTTTCCTTGAGTGAGGCAAGCGAAAATAGGGTTAAAGAGTGACAAAACTAGATATACTAGTGATGGAAAAATAACATTTTTTGAGTAGGGACAAAAATGAAAATCAAGGCTTACCTTTATGGGAGTAAGATTAATTGGGATGAAAAAAGTGAAAATTCTAGGTAGACAACAAAGGAATAAAATATCCATCATGGGGGAAGAAAATTTGATCAATTACATGTGACGTGTGAGAACAAAACACTTTCCTCTCAAAAGAGACAAGGTTGAGAAAACACATGCCAAGTGTGAAATAAAAATCTTACTTCTTTGAAGCAATGAGGTCAACTAGTTATATTAAAGATGTGATAAATAAGAGCACAATTTTATAAGATACAAGGTTTACTAGTGATATAGAGTGATCAAATAGAGGTAGCAAGGGTAGGAAAGTTTCATTATGTCTCATTTGGGTGGTGAGAATATTAGGTTGAACACTGACTCCTAGTGGAAGTCAACCACTAGTTCAAGAAACAACTAACAACACATAAGACAACTAAAATATGTGAAGTGTAATGAGAAATAAGGGTGTTATAGGACAATTTGACACTTCCTTTATACCATTGGAGAATAATTTGAAATGATGTTGAAGATGTTGCATCTGTCTCATGTGAACCCTAAAAATAGTCAAATTTATCTCTCCAATTCTCCTAAGACATTGACACAAAATTTTGTAATGCTCCTAGTGGCTTAACAGAAGGTGTTGAACACTTACACACTTTAGACAAAGAGTGTTTAAGAGGATAGGGTTTTTGGAGCGAGAGGATTAAACATCAAAGATGATTTCAAGTGGGCTTATCCCAATTCAAATACCTCTTTTCGGTTGGACAATATTATATAATAGCATGGAGGGAAAACATTGGAAGTTGATTATATAATGGCACTTACAATAGTTCCCTAGGCTCTTAAATATGAGGCTCCTCTCACCAACATTTACAGTTAATTTCACTGCAAGTGGGCTTATCTCATGTCAAATACCTATTTCTAGTTTGACAACATTATCTTACTTTTCATTGTTTACTATTTTGATTCATGGTGGAGGCTTGATTTATAATTAATTTGACAAGGTGGAGGGGGTGAATCTAGACATTCTTGACTTGTATTGACATGGTCTTTTCAGCCTTATCCTCCTTTTCATCACTATTTAACCTTATCAAGCCATTTATCATGGCCATATACTAGCACTTCATGTCATGGATCCATAATGTATGGTTTGACAACCATGTTCAATTACTCTTTATGGTGAGCATGGGTAATGCTTGCCTCAAGGATGATCTTATTATGATTGGGACTTGATTTCCACTGTTTCTCTAATCTAATCCCTTGGTTTTGACTCCTTCCTCGCATTTTGATGTATATTTTGATAATGCATTTCAACCATTAGTTTCTCTTCTAACCTCATGAATTATCAAGCATTTGTTATAACCATTCTTCCACTTGATGTCAATGAGAGCAACCTAGTGAAACCCCTTTCAGTTGCTAGCCTGAATGTGCATCTTACTTTTCCTGTTCACACTCACTTAATAACCAATTTCTCTCATAATCCTAGTATGTGGTGTACCCACCTCTCCCTTGTAGGTATACATCTTGTAATCCAACATACAACATGCCTTCATACTAGGAGCGATGGAGGTAAAAGTTCTAGAAGTTGACCCCAAGGATATCAAATAAACTTATCCTACCTTGAATTGGTTGAGGGTCAATTATTGAAGAATTTTCTTAAGTTCTCATGGCCCTAGGTGTCCAGATACATCCTCTCGGATCTAGGAAAGGTCTATTTAGTGAGACCCTCTCAAGGATGAATGGGGGGGGGGTTGGTTTTGTTATAGAGTTAATTTAATAATGTTGGTTAAATATTGCCATAGTTATCTTCTCTTGTATCTAAAATAAGTCTAGTTTGTCTGTAAGTCGAGGGAAGAGGATAATTGAGGGATAAGACAAGAGCACATGCTACAACTGAGATATATTTACTTATGTATATTTTCGTTATGATATGAATGCAAAACATTCCTTATTTATTTCATGTTTAGGTCTGTAAGAAACTTGATTAATTTATTGCATTGAGTTTATGTTGCATGCTAGATTTCCTCTTGCAAAGGCAAACCTCATTCTTTGTTCATTTGTGCATGTGTGTAGGGGCTCAAATCAAGGAGTTGGAGCGTGATATCTAGGTAGGAGAAAGTTTTCAAGTTAAAACAGGGGTTTGCAAACTACATCAACGTATGAGGGTTTGAGATACAATTATATCCCCATTTGTCTCTTTCTTTATATGGTTAATTATGGCATTGCAACTAGGATTTTAGCTTGGTTAGTCCATCCATTTTCTAGCAAATATTGAGGCAATATCTATGGAGTAATATCTCCTTAGTATTTATATGATTCAAAAGGCTAACAAAACTTGATGAAGAATGCAATCCATTTAGCTAAAATGAAGCGGTATTGGCCACCAAGGTGCATTAACTATGCCAGTGCATTTTCTATGAAGTGATGATGTAGCGGAAATATATGTAGCTAGAAAATGCTACTTGGGAACCAATAATGATTTTATAATAGTTTCCACATCTTTTACCTTAATTACAATGTTGCTTTTGAAGGGGAAAGACATGTTAGAGCCTTAATTTCAACCCCCTAAGTTGGAGTACATAAGAGGTAATGTAGTAGGCCACCTTCTTTGAATGAGGGCTATTAGATAATTAGTGTATAGTTAATTATAGTAAAAGGGTCCTCTTTAATAAATAATACCTATTATGGGGTTGGTTATTATTAATGATGGGATCACAAGTATTTAGAAATAAACCATTTATAAAGCTAGAAGACTATGTAATGTTTTTTCAACTATTGTTGTTGTAATTGTAGATTTTCTCATAAGTGGTTCCCCATTAGAGGGGCCTTGAACATTGCTATCTCACTTTTGGAAATATCAAATAAAGGGTTATTTCATAGTATTAATATCATGTCTATTGTATTCACTCTCTCACATTCTTATTTATCTCAATATCTTATTTGTGATTCAATCTAAAGGTTAAGGATCACTATGTTATATTTGTTTGTGATTCAATCTAAAAGTTAAGGATCACTATGTTATATTTGGGAAGAGATATGATAACTACACTTAATTTCAAAAAAGTCATAACGAGAGCTCAAAATTACTTTATATTGTAATCATGTCAAAATATCTAAGGGGAAAAACCTTAAAGGAAAAAACTTTAACCCTAGGAGTTTATTAGCAACATTTTTCTACCTTCCTATTTCTCTCAATATCTTATTTGTGATTCAATAATAAATATGATAGCTACACTTATTCCAAAAAAACATATAACAATAACAAAATATTACTTCTTTAGAAAAAAAATCCAATATTATTTTATAAAACCCATTTAGTAATTCAATGTCTTGGGCCCATAATGTTTTCAAAATCTCAATATCAATTTTTTTTGTAGCACGGAAATCACTATAACATGCCAAACTGTTATAGATCTAATAAAGCTTGATGTTGATCATGAGATAGATGTCATATTATGCGGCCACTTAAATAAATTCCATGGACAAGTTAGTGATAAATACAACCTTAGAGCCATCACATATTCTTCTATATGAAAAATATATTGAAGGGATGAGAAACACAAAATTAATATTATATTGTATATTAATTTTTTATTTTTTCATGACTAGGGAATAACTATTTATGTTGATTATTAACTTTTATATAATATTTTACAAAATATTTATTGATTAATAATATTCCAAATAAATCGGTGTTATTTTCAATTTTGAAATTATTAAAGAATGAAAGAATACATTTAGGTGTAAAATTTTCAATCATTTATTTCATATATATATTAATTTTTATTTTTATTATAATGAACAGATAGATATTTGATTTTTAAAAAATCTGGATTGCCAAGGCCAAAATTTTTACACATTTCAATTTTTTTTCGAGGGTTTGAGATTGAGCACAAAGGCTCAGTCCAAACTGTCGAGAAAATCTGCCATGACACAAATACTTTAGTCCCTTTCCAACTAAATATTTTCCAAAAAAAACCCCAAAATACAAACACATTTACATTCCATTTTTTAATTTGATCTAGTTTGACTTTTTATTTTTCTTGGAGAATTTTTCTTTCCTTTCTTCCCAAATTGAATCCAACCCACATTTTCCTACAAATTCTGACAGATCGTTCTTCAACAATTGCACGATATTTTCCTTGAAATCTTCCTCGTCTGCCTAATCTGCATAAGAAATTTCTTTTTACAGTGAGATTCCTTGTGATTTTTTTCAGCGGTAATCCTTTTTCCACGTGGGTTTGCCACTTTTCTACTAATGTTGCATTAGGGGATCTTTACTAGAAACTAGAGGATCCACATTAGCAAGTGAATTTTCTTGCTTAGTTTTTGTTTCCACGATTCTGGTTTCTTTGACCAAATCTGCTTCCTTCTTGCCTTTTGGTTCTTTCTTTCCCTAAAACTCTTCTTCTTTGAATACCATATAATGGTCACCTTTTGCACCTTCCCACCATTTGGGCCTTTGGGGTTTTTCCCGATCTTTTCTATTTTGAGGATGTTGGGGGAAATTTTAATTACATGCCCTGTTTCATAGAATTCTCTACATCGAAATGATATATTCTCACAGTCAATCTTTTGGACCCAAACATAGTTTGGAGCCATCAAATTAATCTCTGCGTGAAAACACTTGTTGACGTCCATCTCCACACAAATCCAAGCATAAGTAGTCTTGAAAAAAATTATTGTTTTAGAGGAACTTTGATAGAATTTTCCTAATGTGTTCCCAATGGAGGAAAGTGGTTTTTGATTCCACAAATATAAGGGAAGATTTGGCAAGGGTTGAAAAAATTGATGTCATTGATAAAAAACGAGAGACTAGCATTGCATGTAGAGGCCAACACTCCCCAAAACCATGACCCAATTTCACATACAACCTTCTTGTTTTCAATATTTTAAAAAACCACAGTGAAAAAACCTTGAGCCATAGGGTAAATATTTACCTCATCCATCAAAAGGGGCTTCCATGTCTCAGAGATCCGTTTATGCAAATTAGGTAGCCGCAGCCAGAACCCATTAAACCTGCAAATCAAACTATTCTCCGAAAAATATTTTAACAATCCAAAGCTTCCTCATCCACAAGAACATTAAGGGAAGAAATTTCTTGCACCACCGCTAAACTAGATCCAAACTTCAACATAGAACTGTACGAAATTGAAGAAGAGATAACTTAATCGACAACCATACCTGCAAAAGATTTTTTTTACCAGATCACACGAATTCATCATTGAACGATTTATAGTAGAAATCTGTAAAAAATCCGTGCAAACAGAACAAAGATTGAGCGGCTAAGGTGAAATCACCCTAGTGACTATAAGGGTTTCTAGAGTTCCTTCCATCTTTCTATTTTATATATTAATTTCTTTTTATTAAATGATAAACTCTTTAAATTTTTCATACTTAAAAAATTTAAATACTAGAATAAATTTAGATTTAAAATAAATTTTATATTATTATATTTTTAAGTTTTAAAACACCTCTGTATAAATTACAATGAATTATGAATAGAGTTCGATCATTCCTAATTCATTATCAACTAATATTTTTTTTCCTTATTATCGCATAGTAATTAATTTAACATGTTTTTTTAATAACATCTTCGTGCTCAACTCATAATATTTTCATGCTCAACTCATAGTTAAAAGTAAATTTTTGTTATTATTAATCTCCAGGAAGGAAATGACTAGAGCAATGGTCTTATTACTCACTTTGTATTATTTATGTTTTATGTTTTGACTATTAAAAAAAATTATCATTTTGAATACAAATATTTACTTATTTGCTCATATAAAATATTAGAAAAATATTTTTAAATATTTTTATGTTAGATTAAAATTTTATTTTTCATCATTTTATTGTTGAAAACAATTAAAATCTTATTACATAATTAAATTGAATTTGGGAAAAAATTACAAAATTAAAACCAATAAATTGAAATACAAAAAGCAAGAAAAAAACATATTAAGATAATAAAAAGTTAAAGTGTTTTTTCAATTGTTTTTTAAAAGAAAAACATATCAGTGACAACAAAATTTTAAAAGCTCTTTCATTGTTTCCCTACTGAAACACCTAAATATTGTGACAAATTTTTAACAACATTATATATATATATATTTTATTTTTAACTAATAATATATGAGATGGTATGAATATATTGGTATTATGGTGGTGTTAATACCTAATTTATATTATATATTATTTTTTGGGATTGCATTACGTAAGTTATTCATTTATGACTATTTTCATGAGAGGTAGTTGTAACTCACTAATTTCTCATGATTTTTGAATAGTCCATTTAGCAATCATTACATTGGGTGGGTGATGCTCACAAGGGGGGGGGGGGGGGGGGGGGGGGGGGGGAGGGGGGGGGGGGAGAAGTGGGATGAAAACTAGTGGAATGAATCACATAACATCAATCATCACTTTCGAGGCTTGCAATGAGTGCTAAGTGGACTATTCAAAAATCATGAAAAATTAGTTAGTTACAACTACCTGTCATGGAAATGGTCATAGATGAATGACTTACTTACCATAGTTGAATCCCAAAAACGATATCTAATATAATGAATTGCAAAAACCCCTCAATACTTAAATTCAAAAGAGTGAAGGGAACTTTATTTGAAGGGTTCATGAGGCACAATACTTGCTAAGGTTTTGCAAATGGGGTAGCAAGCTAAGTGGGCTTGATTGTGGGGAAAACTCCATAGTTAAGAGCACTTGAGACAAAGATGATCTGGGATGGGTGACCTACCGGGAAGTCCTGGTTACCAGGTGCAAGCCCCAGAAGTGATGATTAACGATATGTGATTCATTTCAATAGTTTCAATCCCACTTCTTCATCCCTGTGAACATCACCCAATGCAATGAGTGCTAAGTGGACTATTAAAAAATCATAAGAAATTAGTCAGTTACGACTACTTCTCATGGAAATGGTCATAGATGAATGACTTACTTAACGCAGTTGAATCCCAAAAAATGATATCTAATATAATGCATTGTGAAAACCCCTCAATAATTAAATTCAAAAAAGTGAAGGGAACTCTACTTGAATGGTTCATGAGACACAATACTTACTAAGATTTAGCAAATGGGGTAGCAAGCTAAGTGGGCTTGATTGTGGGGAAGACTCCACAGTGAAGCGCGCTTGAACCATAGGCGATTTGGGATGGGTGACCTCCTGGGAAGTCCTGGTTACCATGTGCAAGCCTCGGAAGTGATGATTGACGCTATGTGATTCATTTCACTAGTTTCAATCCCACTTCTTGATTGACGCTGTACTATTAAAAAATCATGAGAAATTAGTCAATTACGACTACCTCTCATGGAAATGGTCATAGATGAATAACTTACTTTAACATAGTTGAATCCCAAAACCCCTCTACACTTAAAAACCTAATTTATAATTGATAACTACTCATATGAGCTTTCTCTTTAGAATATTGAATCCCAAAACCCCTCAATACTTAAAAACCTAATTTATAATTGATAACTACTCATATAAACTTGCTCTTTAGAATATTTAAATCGCTTTATTATCCATTTTTTTTAATTCTATAAATAAATAACATTTTTTTTATTGTAATTATTTCTCGACAAAAAAACACTCTTTACTTGTAAACATAGTCATATTAAATTTAATTATCTCTTATATATTTCCCAACTTATCTAATAAGAACTAGAATGCCATACAACACCGGTTGTTATCACATAAATCAAATCAATAATTTTTTTTTTAAAATTTCTTATTCTTCAGTTTTTTTAATAAATTTATTCTAATATATATATATATATATATGAATGATAGCAATGATATATGAATATATATTTTTTATTTGTTAAGGGTATTTTGGAATAAGGTTGCAAGAATTTTAATTTAATTATCAATAATTAATAGATGGATGTTAGAGATTGAATTTTAAGGAATAATCAAGGAAAATCTTTAGTAATAGTGAAAAATACGTGGATAAAATTTATTTCAAAGTGTATTATGTTTATTTTTTTCAATTTAATTTAAGAAATGTTATAAAATTAGAATCTTCATAATAAAATAGGGTGAATTTAGATGATTAAGAATCTTGTTATATTTTTTTTGAAATTCTATATGTTTGATTTATATGTTAATTCTTTATATAACAATTATAGAAATTAAATGACTAATAAACATTGATAAGCTTAATATACATTTAAACAAACATATCACTGAATTTTTAATCATGGAGATTCAACTTGACTTTATCATGGATATTTTTAACTTGCAAATAAGATTTGTTGTTATACCATTGGCCAATACAATAGTTTATCAATACCCCATGCCCAAAAACTCATACCTTATTTCATATGACATTTATTAATATGACTAGTTTACTAGCCATTATACGACATATCCAAAAAACCATAACTCATTTCATATGACATTTATTTATCTAACTAGTTTATTAGCAATTTAATTTATATGCTTGTATTAATATAAATAATATTCATTATATAAAAAAAAAAATTAAACCAATTAATTTATATGGAGTTCCATAAGTACTAAAATATACATTTAAAAAAAATAAAAAAATAAACACTTACAGAAATAAACCATTCCAAATTTAAATTTCATGAAAAAACCTAAAAATAAAAACCACTTCAAAAAAATTAAACCATTCCAACCACACATGAAAAAACCTAAAAATAAAAACCACTTCAAAAAAATTAAACCATTCCAACCACACATTCAAACTCCAACAACAACATCAGTATCAACTAGTGAAAATTTTGGCAACTGTGTTAAATAATAATTTTAATGAAAAGAATCGACCGTAATCATTGAATCCCGTGAGAGGCGGAGGAACAACAAATTAGGTCGGCGCCGAAGTGGAGAGGCCGAAGGGAATAGACGCTTCGAATTCGATTGCTACAGATTGCGTGAGAGGGATGTCGCTAGCAATTGAACGACGTTTGAAAACCCAAAAGGTAGCCGTAATTTATACAATGAGATGCAACAACTTTCGCCTAATTCCCGTGACATTGACCCATGGCTTCCTAATATATCGGTTCTGCAGAATATCGCCGATGTCTTTGTCCACGGGCAAAGGTAATCTACCCACCTGCTGACAGAACGGCGAGCTTCTCGCTTCGTTGAATTCCATTCAAAGGGTCTCATTTGCAGTGGATGGCGAGAGACATTATTCCCTCGGGATGGTGGACACTAAATCAATGTGATCTCTTAAAGCGAAGACATGATATGTGTTCTGCCTTTCGTCGAATGAAACCATTGATGGCAATAAATATTTTACAGACAATTAAAAATCTGAGATAGCACATGTATTCTTCTTTTCAAACTCATAAATTATTAAATATATATTATCTCTTCTAGAATCATGAATTTAAATACTTTGATAAACAATCAAATAGTTGCAGTAATGAAAAAAGAAAGCTCAACATGATAATCACTTCAGCAAAGTTGGAAATGACACCATAGTGGCGCAAATTTCAAAAATTCTAGAAAAGTGAAGCTACTTCGGGCTTCTAGATTATGAATTTCCAGATTTTACACCTTGACTTGATTTGATGTCTAGCACAGAGTTTAAAATTCTAGATTATGAATTTCCAGATTTTACACCTTGACTTGATTTGAGTGTAGCACAGAGTTTAAAATAACTCTGGTCAAATCATTCATTTGGAATTTCTTTTTCTTATAGTGGGCATACCTAACTCCTGATAATTTTAAACTGATAATAGTGATTATGTTAGAATCTCTTACTTGATACACAAAGATTTACATATATCAGATTTATGGTCATCATTTCGAAGTCACCAACCGGTCTTTTGTCAAGACTTGAGAATGGACAATAAATCAACGACATCAGTGGATGTTACTTTATCAACTATAACTCCAACCATAAGTGAAGAAATTTGGAAATTGCAAATCCAACCGGTCTATTGTCAAGACTTGAGAATGGGCAATAAATCAACGACATCAGTGGATGTTACTTTATCAACTATAACTCCAACCATAACTGAAGAAATTTGAAAATTGCAAATCTTTTATTCTACGGTTTTAGTTAAACTTATCAATTTTCAAAGATATTAAAGTAATTCAATTCTGTGTTGTTTTAGAATTGGAAGAAAATTTATATAGAGCAATAGCTTCATGTTAAGTTTTATAATAATAATAATAATAATATTCATTTTTAAGGTCACAGCCAAGCCAGACACCAAATTGGTGTATGAAACCCCCTTGTTTGTGGGACAAGGGACCCACCTCCGCGCAACGATTTGACTGCTAATTGTACGAAGGCATACATACTCTACCCTTCTCTGGTTTTGAACCTGTGACCTCTTAGGAGGAAACACATGCTCTTAACCATTAGGCCCACTCAAGCTGTATATTATGGCTTTGCTCAAAATTTGAGTGTTTTTAACATTGTTATTTCCCTATTTAAAGGCTAGATGTTCTTAACACTTTAACAACTTGTGCGCTAAGTATTTATGACAAACACATCATTATTGAGAAAACTGATCTCCTTAATGTTTTCAATAATAATGGATATAGTAGGGACCATGGTCTTAAAGCTTTCCTTAAAGCTAGCAAAGCTCCTATGATTAAAAAAACCACAAAGATAAGATTTCTGCAGTACATCTTCCATTTATCCAAGTGACCACAAACATGATTGCTAGGATCCCGAGGAAACACAAGGCTCCTTCAACCTTTACGCCCCTAAACACAATTCACAGCTCCTTAAGATTTGTAAAAGGCCTCCTGGACCCTAAGAGTATGAAGAGTGTTTATGTTATCCGATGTTACCCTACATTGGTAAAATTGGTTGCTAAATAAATCGAAGGATTTATGAGCATACAACTAAAATCAAACATGGGAGGACCCACTCCTCAGTTTTGGAAAAACATGTGGATAAGACAAAACATCACATTCAATCCCTGGGTCATTGCAAGGATTGGTCATTTTCATCACCAAAAATTTAGGGAGGCCAAAAAAATTGAGAAAAAACAAAATAATCCAAATTAAAATAATAACAAAAAATTAATAATCACTGATTACTACCCTTACTTCTTAAAATTTTTTTTTTATTTATTTTTTATTTTATATATTCTTTATTATTTTTTTTTAATTTAATTTATTCTATTTTTTTTTATATAATTTTAATTATCATTTAGATATTTTATAGGAATCTTGAGTTTTAATTTTCTTTTATACTTTTAAGACCTCCTCTCCTTTGTAACCTTATATGGTTTGTTTTTCTCCTTTATAATTGAATTTGACCTTTGTTATTTTGTTTGATAATTATTTCATTGATTGGATTACATATATATTTAGTTTTATTTTTAATTTAATTTATTGATTTAGTTTTTTTCCCTTGTTATTAATTTTTACTTTCTCTTTTGATTATAACGATAATTGTTGTTATTTTTAATTTATTTATTGTTAACCTTGATTTTGTTTTGATTGTCTTTTGTTTAATCTATAAGAGGTTGGCCCCCCTTTTATTTTTATTATTATTATTAATTTAATTTATGAAAATGCTTTTCATTAATAAATTATTTCTCTTCATTCAAAATTAACAATTTTTTCCTAATTGTTAAAATTAATTGTTACTTTCAAGCTGTCAGAATTAATTATCTTAACATCAAACTCTAGTTATTTAATCTAATGCCAAGATTTGATTCTCCATCTTGCCTTGATGATGTACCACACTAGAGCGCTCGAAACACATCAGAAAATTAGTTCGTGCGTGATTATCAATGAAAATTTTCTTAGTAATCTAGTTATGGATCAAAAAAGCATAAATTCATTTTAAACTTGTTTCTTAAATATATAAAGTAATTGAATTATTTAATGTTTAATTAAAAAATTAATACATAAGATGAATTTAAGTTGATTATTAATAAAGAGCTTAACACTGAGTAGCACTTATTTTTTCTTGAGAGAAGGAGTGAAGTAGAGAAGGCGAGAAAATTATCTTTTGCAAAGAACTAAACCTGCATGGCAACAATTCAAGGACGAAGCTTTTCTCACTCCTACTGTAATCTCTTGGTCGACAGGGGGAAAAGTGTCTAAGGGGGGCCTGGACATCACACTGATAAGGCAGGAGAGATAGAAGAAAGAATTAATTGGGTGGAGCCAAAAAATAAGAGAGAGTCACTACAAGAAAAAATGACATTGGCGAGGGTCGAAAAATGTCACCATAAGTTCATTGGTGATGGTCAAAAGAGCCTCTGTCACCAAAAATAGAATGTCACTAAAGGTGGTGTCGACAAAAGTATAGGTGTTGTGGTGATATTCAAGGTCCGTCACAAATAATGATTTATAATGACAGATTGTGATAATCACCATTTCATATGAGCAATGGTGACGGACTTTAGCCTCCATCACAAAACAATTGAATGTCATCAAAGGTGATGTCGCCAAAAGTATAGGTGTTGTGCTGACATTCAAGGTTTGTCACAAATAATTATTATAATGATGGATAGTGTCATGCGGAAAGAGTTAATCTTGCGGACAAAACCAACCTCCCTAGAAGCCTAAGACTTTCTAGTGACAAACAAGACAATTAAGAGCAATCCTTCTCTAAACATGCATTATCATACGAGAAACCAAGTGTTTAAGATCCTACCTGTAGTCCCACGCTGTTGTAGTAGTCTAGCCTCGTCGATCTAGATGAGCTCCCCTTCACTTTGAAACCTGCATTCACTAACAATCAAATGATTACATAGCACCTGAATATCTCATAAAATAAAACATATTTAACATACAGACCAAGGAGTATATGAAACAACTCATTAATAACAAATTGTTGAGAAGAATGGACTTATTTGTATTATAGGAAACAAAAGAAACCATTACAACCTGAGCCTTGGTGTTGTGCAAGTTCCTCCCAGGGTCCAGCAAGAGTTTTCCTTTACTTTGATAAGCTCAGCCACTTCCAAATGAAACAAGAAAGGATGGGAATCTCTCCTCACAAGCTTCTACAAGGAAGTCCTAATTCCAGCAGCATCTACCCTTTGGAATATTCAGCTTTCAACCTCTCTCCTCTGGCCCAATGCCTGTATTTATAGTGTTCTAGAGGAAGTTATTCAGTTCCAACATCAATGGGATACTCCCTCTTTTGGATGGGGTAGCTTCTCTCTTGATGGGATAAGTTCCTCTTTCATAGGGATGCATGAACCATCTGGAGGCGCTCAATACATGTCAAACATTCTTTTAGAATGCTCTAGAAGTGACCACAAGTAACTTTTTAAAGATGAAACTCGCGCCTTTTGACCTTTATAGGGGTACGCACCCATCCTTTGGCTTACAGAGCGTACAAGTACGCAGGTACAGTGTGCTTGGGATGCGTACACGCAGGCAAGGTAGAGAGAACCTGCGTACCCAGAGATAAACATGTTTTTAATGACTTTCTCTCTTTTTGAAGTTTGACATGAAGAGCAGAGGTATGAGGCTTGACAAGGAGGATAATATGACTATTGATGGAGCCATATTAACTGCAGATAGTCATGGTGACAAATTTCAGTGTAACACTAACCCTAGGAGATGAAGTACCAAACTATGGGTTGCGTTTGGGTAAATTGGTACATCAACTTCCCAGTTTCTTAACTTTGGCATATGATCTCTATTTGATGCATAAAATACCTCATTAAAATATATATCCAAGGACTAAAACTTTCGAGTGGCCAACATTTCTTGATAGCCCAAGTTGGCCCCCGTTTTCCCAAAAAATGTTGTTTAGGGCCTCAAAGTAGCTCGGGAAGTTCAGGACCCAAAAAAATGCCAGAAAAAGTAAATTGTGCTACAAATAAGGAAGCTGAAAAATTGGAAGAAACAATGCTCAGTGTCCAAGTGGAATAGGCAGGTGACCACAAATATCCACTTCTATCATTCCTCCACCCTTAGGAAGCAATGGTCCCCATTGCATTGTGTTCCTCCATGAGATAAGGAAAATTTTGCTAAACTTGGTCCCTGGTGAGCCACCTGCCATACTGAAGGAGTTGGCCTAATTTGAAAACTCGATATAGTTGGTTCCTTTGTTACCAAGTGTTCTTGATCTACGTGTCCATGATCCAATAAGTTATGTCTTGTTCATTGTAGTATGGATTTAACTCTGTACGTGTGAGTTTTTCTACAACGTTTGATTTGTCCAACAATGGTGGGTAGTATGGTCGAAGGCAGTCCATATTGAACTTTGGGTGTAGGCCAAGGAATGGGGCAATGCTAAGATCAAATGAATTGTCTGCCACAACCTTGCCAATAGTGTAAGGAACATATAAGAGTGGTATGAGTTTCGGATATGCTACGGTAAGGCATTCCTTCTACAAATGCAACAAAATTTTGTCGTCCACTTGAAACTTGTGTGGCACTTGATGTTGATCATATCGCTGCTTGTATTTGGAATTTTATTTCTCCAAAATGTCATGGACATGCTAGTGGATGTGTTCGATATGCTCAGTGAAGTTGTTTGCCTTATTAATTTTGGACTGGACATGAGTCAGATCTGCGTGAGTAGTTGAAAAGGGTATGGCTGCATCAATGGAACATAGTGGTTGGAATCCGAAGCGCACCCGAAAAGGGATGTGGCCATTCAAGCTATGGAGAGCCTAGTTATAACTGTGTTGGACATAGGGGAGGCTCTCATCCCATGTGTGTGGATGCATTGAGTTGTACATGTGCATAATGTGTATGATCATCTTGTTGATGACCTCTATTTGGCCATCAGTTTGGGGATGGAATGTTGTGGACTTAGTGAGCTTGGTCTCCAGCATCAACAAGGAGACTGGACCAAAATATATTGAGGAACTTGCTGTCCTGATCTGAGATGATATATTGTGGGATGCCAAAGTGTACCCACACTTGTTCAAATAAGAGTTTAGTAGTGGATTCTATTGTGATATTCTCTGTGTAGGCCACCATAATGTCGACCTTTGAGAATCTGTCGACGACCACAAAAGCATAGTCATTTCCATGCTTAGTAGAAGGAATTCCCTACATGTAATACACGGATATGGATTCCCAAGGTCAATTAGGGGTATGAAACACACTATAGATGTCTTGCTTCTTGACGGTCGATTTGGAAATAGTGCAAATAGTGTAGGATCTGTTGTACTTACCGACATCTTATAGAAGATTAGGTCAATAGAAATAATTTTGTAGTACTACCACCATTTTCTCGACCCTAAAATTCCCAGCGATCCAATTGTAGTGCACTTCCAAAATCATCTTGGCACGCTCACTTGAAGCATTACAAATGTGTCCCAGGTGGCATAATAGTGCATCCTGGAGGTGAAAATATAAATCTTGCTAACCCTCCAAGGGTGTCTCGTATCTGTGGCTGAATTTTGGGTCACTTTTGTAGAGAAGTTGCCAATCAGAAGTCTCATGCCCACGAGAGTTGAGCAGAGTGGTTAACACCTATTGGTGGTTGGTTGAGGCAGTTTGCAACATTATTGCTATTGTGCTTCTTGTACTGATACTCAAATGGAACTGTTGTAGGTATGTGGACCACTTCTGATGGCGATCATTTTACAACTTCCCTTTTGTCTATTTGAACTGTACAGGTTGGTGGTTTTTGTGGATGGTCATTTCCTCCCCCAAAATCTAATGCTTCCATTATCAGCAGGCTTTCAAAATGGAATAAATCTATTTTTCATAAGTGGGATAGTTTCAGATTGTGTTTGAAAGTGTATCACTTTGGTATGCCACTAGATGCCCCTTTTGAGTAAGGATTGTCGCAAAGCATAGTTAGAGGTATCTGTCACAATCCAAATGGTTGTTGCAAGTGTGATAATTTGAGCACTCGTGAAAAGGGGAGGTGATGTTTCAACTCTACGATTTCCTTTTGTTTAGATTCATACCAAAATAATTTTTCTTTCATTCCTCTCTTGGCAACTTGACTCAAGGGCAAAGTGATATGAGAGAGTCCCAACATGAATCTGTGGTAGAAATTTGCAAGACCCAGAAAGCTATGAATCTCTATCAGAGTAGTTGGGGCTAGCCAATCTCGAATGAATTAGACCTTGGATGGATCCACATGCACCCCTAATTCATCAATAATGTATCCCATATCTGTAACCTGGGGCATGTCAAAAGTGCATTTCTCCAAATTGGCACACAACTTGTGTTGCCGCAGTGTTTGGAGACCCTGTTAGATGTCGTCGAGGTACTCTTCCAAACTTTGGCTGAATATTAGGATCTCATCCAAGTATACTACTAAAAATGAGTTGGTGAATGGCTACAAGATGTCATCCATTAGTCTCATGAAAGTTGTAGGAGCATTCATCGACCCGAAAGGCATAACCACCCATTCAAAAAGGCCCTCCTTAGCTTTGAAGGAAGTCTTCCACACATCACAGGGTTCGATTGGTACCTGGTGATATCTGGACTTGAAGTCGATCTTGATGAAATCTTCTTCTAGCTTTATTTGTTCTAGAAGGTTATCAATATGTGGGATTGGGTACCTATTCTAGACAGTGATCTTGTTCAGTGCCCGATAGTTAATAAAGAGTCTCGAAGTCCCATCCTTATTTTGTACCAACACTATCGGGATCCCAAAGGGTGATTAACTTGGCCAAATGTGATGTTTCTATAGTAGCTCCTAAATATACCTCTTGATTTCTTCATTCTCTAGAACAAAGCACTAATAGATTGGTCCATTGGGCAATGGTTCACCTGAGGTTAGATCGATGGAGTGTGTGACTTAATAGTGCAAAGACACCCTTGCAGGGGAGTGAAGATGTCCTCGTACTCCTCCACGACCTTTTCCACTTGTTTTTGTCATGCAGAGGGGCCTTCCTGGAGGTCGTGGAAACCATCTTATTCTTTCCCTGAGGGTGTATCATCAGGAAAACAAATTTCCCGATTTAGGAAATGAGCTTACTACATTGTTTTGTAGTAACCAAAGAGATGGTTATAGGCGGTGCTACCTTTGGTATCTTGTACAACTTGCTTCCCAAGGTAACAATAACAACACAAGGCCTTGACTCATATACAACATGTCACTTCCAAAAGTATGGTTGGCCTAATAATACATCAAAAACATCAAGGGGAGAAATGTCACATAATACCTCATCTGTGAAGGGCCTGATGCTTTATGGAAGGTGACACTCCTAGCTGACACAAAGATCCGATCCCTTGTGAAGCCACTTGATGGTGTATGGTTGTGGGTTCATTGTGGTTGGTAAGCCCAACTGCTTCATGTCCTCTGATGAAATGAGGTTCTTTTGGCTCCCATTGTTGACAATGAACTATAGTAAGAAACCCTTTACCCACATCTGGGATTGGAAGAGGCACTCCTCCTCCTTGGGATCTTCAGGTTACTCCTTTTGGAGCTTCATGGGGAAAACGATGGCCTTGGGCTCTGCATTGATAATCTACTTCCCTTTGGCATCCCCTTGCCAGGTTCTGACTTAGTTTAGGAACATGCATCAGATTCATAAGCCTTTATCTCAATCACCAGTGAATTCTTGGCCCGACACTCACTTTTGTTGTTAGTGGAGCTCTTATGGAACTCACACCACTTTCCCATGTCCTTCTTCGGCTTCACAATTTTGTTCTTTACTTGCGGCTTTGGTGGGATCTCTTGGGTTGCCTAACCTTGGCTTTGTCCTTTGTTTTGTGGTTTCAGGGCACCTTTCCCTTGCTTTGGATTTGCAGGTCTGAAGTCTCTCTTCTTCTTTCTAAGCTTATGCTCGATCCTGATAACATATTGGTACATCATGCCTAGTGAAGAGATGCCGAGGAAGTGCATCTCATCCTGGATGTATCTGTGTAGGAAGTTGCAGTGATTGAGTACCAAATGTTTCTCAAAATCCTTGATACCAAACTTCATGTGAAGGGTATGAAAAAATTGGTAAATTCTAGCACACCTTGGTCCCTTCCCTTCCATAGTGTGGTCCACTTTATGTACTTATCCTCATATCTTCCAATAGGGTAGTACTGCTCCTTGATGGTGCCTGGAGTGAATTCCAGGTGGGTGCGGCTGAAAAAAGGTGACGGTGTACTTTCCTCCTTTTGCTCACAGTAGGTTTCCCACCAAGCCTTTATGTGGGGACGACTTTGAGAAGAGAAAAATTAATCTTTTCCCGAATGGACAAACCATGAACAAAAAAAATCCTTCTAGCATATTTAACCATTTATCTATGGTGTCTACATCTATTTGGCCCTCAAATATTGGAATGTCAAAGTTTACTTGTACCTTAAAAGGAGTGGTGCCTCTAGAGTGGCTTCTGGAAGTGGATGCATGTTGTCTTAGGCAGTCCTCACCCCAGTTCGGAGTTAGTTGTTCCAACTAATAAAACCCTACACTATTGGCCCTTTTGGTAACAACCTACATAACGTAGGTTGCAGTCACACTCGAAGTAGTATTGGGGGAGGCAAGAACCATTTTTTTTGCATCCAGAGATGATGTGATGAGTTTCTATAGCCTAGATATTCCTTCTTGCAGATCTACTCCTCCTATAGATCTTAACTCTAGAACTAGCCTTAAAGACCTTCAATTCATCGCAAAACCCTTCAATAGTGTTATTTAGATCTTAATAAAATAACCCTGCTACTTTCACGCACATAAGCATGCTTTCTAGGGTTTTTGTGGCGTAGGTCTGTTGTTGCACAAACCTTTCTTCCAACAAATAACTTAGTTTAGATCTAGAACTTCACATACATCATTCAATCATATTATTAGGCATAAGCATATTTAGGTAACCCAATTTCCGTAGATAAGATACATTAATTCAAGAAAAGAGTATTCAGAGCGAGATAAGAAGATAAATAGATAAATCACAAATGCAAGTATTTCCAACCTAAAATTAGTCTTTATTAATCAGAATCTTTCCGTTATAGACTTCAACTATCTTGTGCACTCAGCTGTAGGGGTTCAGGCACTCAGCTGTGGATTCTTCTAGGCCTCCATGCACTCAGGTGCAGAGCGATTCCTTCGCTACTGACAGGAATAGACCTTCATGTCTATCAACCCCTTACAATATCATTCATTCAATCATCTCCCTATTCTTATCTATCAAAAGGTGTTCCTAAGAATCATTATTAATAAACAATTTATAGCTTTTCTCATACAATACCATGGCCCCTGGCTCATGGGTGAGCCTTCAAATCTGACCAAAACAATGGGATAAGACCCCTTTGACTCCTATATATTTGTGCACAAAGCATCCACATTTCACTGAGACTTTACATATTTTGAAAAATTCTTTACAAAAAAAGACTAAGTTAATTGAATTCTACCCCTGGGGACCCCATCCCAACAGGCCCCAAGCACAAAGATTGTGACTCTTCCTCAAGTCACTCAATTGGTTGTTCCACTTTCTAGCAGAGTTCACTAAATGCCTTGGTCAATGCCTGAAGCTCCACGGTACTCTGTTCTAATACTTGTTGTACCTCCTAGACTAGTTTCTCTATGTTTGGCCCCTCCACTACAAGTTGTGTAGTCCTCTAGGTCTATTACATGGCCTTCAACTTCTCATGAATATTCTGTGAAAGTTGGTTGGCTTCCTCTGTCCAAGGTTGAAGTTGATCTCTTAGCAGGGAATTCTTTTTCTGTAACTCGTGGATTTGAGTCTGAATTTCCTCGCCCTCCTGTAGGTGCACGAAGCGCTGGACGGGTGCCAACGTCTGCACAGTCGTACTGATTTCATCATATTCTTTCTACAACGTATCCCAAATACCCATTTTCTAATTGAATATCTGGTTGAAACCTTTGACTGTGACATCTAGGTGACCCAAGGATTCTTTTATAGTTGCACCCCTTTGCTCTCAAATTTATGGTAGTGTAGTTGGTTGAAGTTTGAGCTGGAGTTTGGCTCTCTTCAACTCACCTAACCTCATCTTTGGCATCACTCACCATAGAAACTAACTTCCTGACTTTATTTTCATCCTGTGCATCATTTGGGCTATGTAATTCAGGAACTATTTGACAGGCCTGTTCAATTATTATCTCTAGGTTTGTGTTTTGTTCTTGCATATCCTCTTTCTCTTGCAGCGTCTGTGTGTTCTCCTCCTACATTTATGAATTTTTCAATTTACACTCACTGAGAAATAGAAGGGCATGCTACTACCTAATCTCCAATTCATTGAAGACTACCTGATGCAATGCGTAGAGGACCTGGAGTGGTAGCGTGACCACATTGGTCCTAATAGCCTTGATCTTTTCTAGTGTACTGTCATCTTCCTGGTTTTCTGCTCATAAGGATCCTTCTAGTAAAGGAATGATCCTTAGGTCCATTACCCATTCCACTTCTAGAACACTCACACTCACTTGAGTTAGGCTTGCTTGCATTGCGCTCACTTTCTCAATGCTCACCTGGATCCGAATGGCCTAGATCTACATCTCGCATTGATGCTTCTGGTCACTCCCTTATGTCTGCATGTACTGCTGCTCAAAGTGAAACCATAGCTCGAATGTGGTGTTGGGAACCTTCTCATTGATTGCTAAATCTCCCTCTATTAGCACAAGAGGTTCCACCTATGATTATTTATCTGATTTCTGCTTCTTTCGTAGACTTGTTGTTGTCTCCTAGGTGCGCTTCTGGAATTTAATGGGGGTGGACACCTCTTCACCCCCATCGCCACCCTGGGCCAATATCTCCTTCTCATTAGTGCACTGCGAAGCTGATTTTTTACTTGCTTCTATATCTTGTTTTTCCTTCTAGGCCTGCTCCTTGGGAGTGTGCTCCTTCGAAGTCTGCGCATCCTTTGCAACTACCTTAGTAGCTTATTTTTTCTTCTATTGGGCATCCTTCTCCCACGTGACTACCTATTCTTATTATTTCTTCTTTTTTGTAGCAAAGGTCTGCGCGGAGGGTATTTTTCCTGCTTTGCTCATCCTAACATCCACCTGGGTAGGCTCACACCACTCTACTAGCTATCCACCCACAACCTCCTATACATCCATGTCAACCACCAACTAAGGCAGCTTGTGCCATACCTATTGAGGGTCTTTCTTCACACGGATCTAGACATTGTGGAAGTGTACCCTAAAGTCTACGAAGACACTCAACTGCTTGAATAAGGTGGGAGATAACCTTGGCCTTTGTTTTATAGCCATGCAAATGTCCATCTCCGTGAAGACCCAGAAAACCTTGGATTCTGTACTTCGTGCCACATCTTTTCTCTACCACAATGAAGTGAACTTTGGTTCCTCTAGGAGGGTCTCATTCAGCGGAGGGAACTAACTATCCTCCGGAAACCTCCATGCCAACAAAAAAATTATCAATAAGAGTCAACCATAGTGGGACAATTGTCTCTTCTCTTGAGCCTCGTGATAATTGGCCAAGAATTCCTTACAGAGGTATTGGGTCCAGTTATGTTGGACCCCATTCACAAACTGCGTGGCTAAAAATATGACTGGCGTGGGAACTTCATCCGTGTGGCACTTATGCATTATCTTGCCTCCAAGGATCTACATGAAAAGTCATACCGCTTGGTCTATTATGGAGTGGATAGAATATTCACACTTTCCCTTTACTACCCTGTACTCGGTCTTTATGCATTCTACAAGCTATTCTTCTCGGGGTTTTCCAACAAAATCCTTTGTTAGGTCTTCTCCTTTATAGGGAAGCTTAGTAATCCTGAGGATTAACATATCTGTGATGGGTATAGGATCATCGAGCCATAGACACCCATCATGCACTAAAGTCAACAACTAGCACACACACACTGTATTGATATTGGAGTTGTGAAAATGAGGTACAAATAGCATGTGTAAAAGCCTCGCTAATTGAACTCCTTGAATGCATTTCATTGGTTCCAACCTCATGACCCCTATATCTTCATAGTATATATGGGTCATATACTGATTTTTGGCTAAATATGGGAATTTCTCCTGGTCAGCAAGCTCCCAGTCCTTCATCATTACCGCTGGCATGCCCACTAAGAGCATACCCTCAAATTGAACTTTAGCAGGGATCGGTGGTGTAGCAACTAAAAATTTGTTGGAATTAGGGTCTTTGGTCACCTTCTTCTATCCTCTTCATGGACGCACATATGTCGGAAGCATAGTGATTGGTTCTATGTCCTTGGAATCCAAATCCGCAATCCCCTATCAACACAACGTATCAAAATACTGAACTATCGTGGGATGATTGAACAAACTCTCCCACTCTTCTCGGTGCATGCAAGAAATTCTTAGGAAACAAAGTGTTTCTTTGCAAACCAACAAAGCATATTTATGGTGATTTTCAGATTCAAATGCGGCTGTTGCATCCATAACTTTGTCATAAATGCAGCTTTGGTGGAAGATTTTCAAATATTTTCACCTTAACTACAGCTTGCCTACTCCTCCTAATGGGATTTTCTCATTCCTAACAGCTACAATAACTCCAATGGCTATTTGTGGCTTAGGCTGCACTGCACCCTACTTCATGGCATAACGTCCTAAGCGTAGCTTCATCTGGTGCACTCTTGTCAATATATGCACAGCCTATTTGTTGCCTTGTCCTCCCAATCAGGCAATGTAGTTTATAGTTCTGCACTCCCTTGCAATTGCCTGGAGGACTAGGAATATATTGTTGCCATATATTCATTGCATAGTTGTAGAATCCCTCATATATACCTTTAGCCGAATCCCACTTTTCTCAGAAAAGGTTCACCATTCAGCTTCAAGAGCTGAACTGTGCCACCCTCTGTAATTTCGTTGACTCGTAAATTTGGTGAACTTGCTATCATATAACAACAAAAGCTCATTTATCTTGAAAGTGTGACGCTTAATATGGTGATCATGCCATGATTTTTCACATTCTTTTTGTAGTTGTTGTTGGAATCTCACCAAGAATCGGTCCTCCTCTAACTTCATTAGTTGTGTACGATGTTCCTCCAAGGCCTCGCGATCCACCATATTTGTCAAAGCCACTATGCTCATTCTAGGTACAATGTACTCCATAGGCATCAGTACTTCGATGTCATAGACCAATCTAAACAATGCTTTCCCTATCATCTTTTTACAGGTTGTCCTATAGGCCCATAGCACTGCAGATACGCTTACATCCTCATCATTCCACTATCCATTAAAGATATTTGTCAAAGCATTCTCCAAGATTTTGTTAAGATCTTCGACTGTCCCATTTGCCTTCAGGTGATATGGTGTGCCCTTCTAATGGTAGACCTGAAATTCATCTGTTATTGCATTAAGTGCTTCATTCAGAAAATGTGTTCCTCTATCTCTCATTAATACTTTCAGGCATCCAAACTATGTTAAGACATATTCAAATAAGAAATTCGCTGCAGTAGCCATTGTAAAATCCTTCACTAGTTGTGCTTCCGCCCATCTAGTTAAATATTTCATCGTAGTGATAATGTAGTTCATGCAAGATTTCTTTCTAGGTGACTAAATTTACCCAATAAAATCAATTGCCCATTTCTCAAATTCTTGCAAGGATACTTGAGGATGGAGTGGTATTTCATCCCTCCGCAATGGTTTGCCAGTTCATTGACATGCATCACACACCTTACAATATGCTTTGGAATCCTTGTACAATGTTGGCCACCATAATCATGTTCGAAAAATCTTCGTAGTAGTAGATTTTCCTGCATAATGGACCCCCGCAACTCTCCCATGAGCTTTAACAAGAATATTGTCACACTCAAATTCTAGCACATATCTCTACGACATTTCATCTGTGACCATTTTGTACAAATGTCCTGCAATGATTGAAAAATCTTCCGTGCGAACTACTAGTTCTCTCTTCTATTGGGTTGTATATCCTTCTGGCACCATACATGTAGTTAAGAATTGATTAATGTCAGCAAAATTTTCATCTCTAACACATACCATAAAGAGTTTTGTTTCTGGTAACCCTTCCTCCAAATTACTGGGTTCTTCACTTGTTTCTATCCTTCAAAGATGGTCTGGACTGATGTTTAACCAACCAGGCTTGTTGACTAGGTATTTTAAGGCAGAATGATTTATATAGATTTTGAAATGCCACCCCAATAGAAAATCCATGAATTTTTGCAGCGCATAGACCATGGCGAACCCTTCACACTCTGTTTTTGAATAATTTTTTCAGCCTTTGATAAATTCCTATTTACAAAGTCCATAAGATGAACAAGTTCACTTTCGTCTACCTATGTTAGTACTACACCCAGTGTAATGCAAGATGCATCCACACATACATGAAATTCCTTATTCCAATCAAGAAATACCAGAATTGGCACAATCATCATTTTTTCTTTCAACACATCTAAGCTACGTTGACATTTTTCATCCCAACATAATGTTGCATCCTTCTTCAGTCATTTTTCCGTAGGTGCGATAATTTGAGCACAGTCTTTAATGAACTTTCTATAGTAACCAGGGTATCCCAGCATCACACGCAACTGCTTGAGGTTCCTAGGGGCCTCCAAGTTGAAAATCACCGCGATATTTGCAGGGCCCACCATGAGTCCTTGCTTACACATGACATGGCCCAGAAATATCCCAAAAGGAATGAAGAATATACATTTTTTTAAATTCAATGATATTTGGTATCTTGAACATGTATCCAACATAAGGCGCAGACTTGCTACATGGTGCTTTACCAATCCAAACATAGTCTAGTCATTGAAGTATACTTCCAAAAACTTATGGACGAATTCTTTGAACCCTGATATTACTATGCGGGAAAATATTACAGCCACGTTCTTCAATCCAAACGGCATAACAGTGTACTGAATGAAACCCCACTCTGTCACAAAGATGGTTTTTCTTCTAACCTCTAGTGCAATCTTAATTTGAAGATAAGTAGAAAACCCATCAGTAAAGGAATATGCGTCATGCCCTCCTACATTGTCTAACAATTCATCTATAAAAAATTCATAGATCTATGCAAATCCTTATTTCACCCTTTTGTTTCATCTTTTGGACTACCATCAGGATCTCCTAATCAGAGTCTTCAACATGTTCTATAATGCCTGCATCCAACATTTTATCAAGCCCTTGGCAAACCTTCTCATATTTAGGGTTAAGGTGATAAGGGTTTTTTCTAATAGGCTTCACGTCTGGCTTCAACTCATAATGCCCAAATCACCAAGTATGCCCTTTAACTATGAAAACTTAGTGGGGAAGAGATACTGGTATTCGTGAAGTCATTCAACAACTTTTTCTATTGTAGCATTGTCCCAATAATCTATAATCTTTGTGAACTTCGGTTCCTCTTCAGTGCCAATGTTTACCTCCTTGGTTTTCAAAGGTGTGGAGATGTCTGGGTTCTATACTTGTGGTTCTTTTATTATGTGATCTCCTTCTGTTTTTGGAATATTGATATTCCTCAGGTCTTCTTCCTCCTCTTCAACAGTCACATTATAGCATTCCAATGCATGGCCCAGCTAAGTACTCTAATAAGGTTGGGTCCATCCCATAGGTTCCTTCGACATCTTGAAGATAACTGCTTTAATCTCTTGAAGTGCTTTGTCGATACTTTCAAAACCATCCTCAAATCTAAAAGTAAATAAGAAACCTACCTTCAATACATCACATTCCACAGTGTCATGGTGGAGCTTTGTTTCGAGATACCAGTTCATGGGGATTGTATCCAAGGTATGACAAAATATATGTACCCATTCTCGCTGCGGTTCCGTCCCCCATGCCTTAGTACATTTTTCCAGGTGATCACGTGGATCATCCTTCACACTATACTTCTCAGTCATTCTAGTATTAGTATGCCCAAATCATATTTTCAACATTTTCCTGTAATCCCTCTATCCAACAAAGCTTTCTTTATGTATACCCCACAATTGTGTGGGCGTAACACACAATTCCAACTCCAGTTCTTGAAAACAGTAGTCCTCAGGGACTTTATGCTCCAATTCATCTAAAAACATATCTACATGAGTTAGACAATCATAATAAGGTAACTTTCTTACCTTCAACGAAACATAGCGTAGCGACTTCATCATCATGTTGCATTGCAATGTAGAAACATCATGTAAGCAATTTTTCTAATGATCTAATTCCTCGTCCAAGTCAAAAGTGCATGAACTCTCCCAGTCCCATGAGATCCATCCATCCATTGTAGGATGGATCCAATCTAGATCTCACATTGTTATATTGCATATTTGATCTAACTCATCGCCACTTTCTACATAATCGTGGATAGGTTTGGTATAGCGTGCTCCTTCTACAAGATCCAATGGCGCTACAACCCTAGGCAACTTCTTTCCGAAGGTCATGTTCCTCTTCTTTAAATAAATGACCCCATTCATATCAATAGCCCAGTCGATTCGTAGGAGCACGGGGTAGGGATTACTGTCATTGACAATTTCTATAACTTCGAAGTTGGCTAATGTAATTTCACCTTCAATATCGACCGTCACACCATACAATCGTCCCATGGGGATGATTTTCTGTTTATTTTCCATTTGAAGCTGAATTGGAGACCAATGCAATGCAGGTCTCCCCATCCTTTCCCATGTCTGTTTCGGCAGAACATTCACATCGAAACCTAGATCCAACATTACCTGGTCCATTTCATAATCTCCTGTATGCATTATTAGCCGCATCTCGCGTCCTATTCATGCCTTATGCTTACCAATATTTCAAACTATGTGCTACTTCGTAGGAGTATTTTCCTTGTTGGCGCACTTGTCTATTAATTCTTGCAATCCTTCCATATCCTTTTCATCGCACAACAACTTCATGCAAATCTCCAAAAATGTAGTGAGTATGGAAGGATCAACCTCTTGTGTCGCACTAGTCTCTGGTGTCTTTTCTAGGCTTCTTGAGGTGGTGGCCTCAATGAAGCTCTTCTTTTTTTCCATGAATGTTTCCTTAGTGTGATTAAGGTCAAATTCAATTTCTTTCTTAGGAGCTTTGTGAACCCATCTGTCTTCCTTAGGTTGCTTACCTTTATGTGCACCAGTCGTCATACCACTTCTTAGTACAATATTAATTTTCTAATCCTCCTCATGGGGCTTAGCCCTCATCATTTGTAAATTCTATGTAAGTTTTTGAGGCTACGTTTTCTTCTGTTCCATTTTGGCTATTAGCACTAGATAGTTTTTTATGGCACAGTCAAATTGTATACAGTACTGACATGGAGGACATGTAGGATTCAAGAAATATAGCATGGAGTACTCCAACTGTTTGCAGTTGTAGCAGATAATCTGACCATGACCTCTACCAAGTCCTGCTCCTCCTCCTCCTCCTCGACCTTGGAAACCCTTGCATGCTCCCCCTATGCCTTGATATAGAGGCCGAGTTTCTTCTTGTGTATGGTAGGTAGGGGTTCTTTCCGTCATCATCTCATAACTTCAACAATGGTGCTCATCCTAGCCCGTCGATTTAGATAAATTTGAAAATAATTGTTGGTGTGCCTGAATGAACTTCTGAAGTAAGTGGCAGTTATCCATCACATGTTGCCCAATAACTTGACAAATGGCACACCATGGCCTAGCTCCCATGCTTGACCTGGTTGGGGCTTCTGGATTCAGGGGGACTAGCCTCCCCTATAATATAATTCACATATACTAGACAATGATCTTTATCATGCCTATGGCCCTTGCACTTCAAGCACCAAACCTTTGCTTGCACTTCTGGCTTAGTCTCCCTTTCTTTCTTTAGAATCTGTAATTCTAGGTGTAGGCTCTCTAACTATGAGTGGATCTATTGTACCCCCAAGTTTGTATCATGAATAGGCGATGCATGTAGCCTCATCATGATCTCTAAGGCTTCTACTTGCATTGCTATCTTCTATTGTGACAGACGTATTCTTAAGTGTGGCAAAAGTGACACTATAAACTAGTCGCGATGCTGGGTATCTAAAATTTGCATGTTAGCCTGATTGATTTGGCACTTCAACCTCTGATAAAATTCCCAAGGTGTCTAATCGAATCTCGTTTGAATCTCCCTAAATTCAATTACTAATTGTGCCTCCAATTTAGGCTTACTAAATTATTTTTTCAAATTTGTCTGAGTCTCGGCTAACAATGCATGAGGATTATCAGTGTAATACTTAATGTACTAGTTTAGCGCGCAATCCTATAGGGTGGTAACCAACTGTGCCTTCTATATTATCATCAGTTATTTGTTGCATTGTCCATACAACGTTCACAACAAACCAAAATTTCTCCATATCTTCACTTCCTATTCCCTTGAAGATCAACATCTTCATTGCATTAGCCATGGTGAATGGTGGAGGTGGAGGCAGAGGTGTAGGTGTATGCAGTGGAGGTTGAAGTGGAGGTGGAGTGGATGGATAAGATATCCTCGGTATACCTTGAGTTATTAACTGGACAATGCTTTGTGGTGTAGTCAACATCGCCCCTCTGTCATCACTTGCAGGAGGTTCAATCAATGGCCTATACTCTAGACTTGATTCGTTACCTCTAAAGAATCTACCACTTTGTGTAGCTCTAAACATTAACTTAATGGCATTACCTTCTTTCCACATAATAGAATTTTAATCCAAGTATTCAATGACCTCATGTGCTTACCCCACGGTCCCTTGAAGAATCTTCGCTCCACTTCGTTACACCTAACTGAGGTATCAACTACAAATTCAGTAATGAAGCCTCCTAGAATTTGATCAAATCAATGATCTACAACCTACACAATCTTGCTTTTATATTCCTCTAGTCCTCACACCAATTTTGGAGTCCACGCTATAGGACTATCGAGTTTCCACCTTGCTTGACTGTTTGTCAATTTAGCTAACCACTCATATACAGATACCTATTCAACCAATCCTCCATTAACATGCGTGAATTCCTATTTTGTTGAGCTGGAAACTCATGAATCTTCTGATATAACCACTTTTGAATTTCTTTCTTAGTCGGAGTCCAATGTTGTGACATCACACATCTCTTCTGGAAGATCTGGTCCTAGCAATGGAACCATTTGTTGGCTTAGGGGGTCATGACTTAGGTTTAGATTTGTGCCAACCAATAAAACCATACATTTTTGGCCCTTTCGAAAACAACATGCATAGTTTAGGTTGCAGTCTCACTTGAAGTAGTATTGGGGGATGCAAGAACCAAGTTTCTTCATCCAGAGATGTTGTGATGATTTTTTGTAGCCTAGAACTACCTTCCCATAAATCTAATCCTTCGATAGACCTTAAATCTAGAACTAGCCTTAAGAATATATCCCTGCTACTTTCACGTGCATAAGCATGCTTTCTAGGGTTTCTGTGGCCTAGGTCTGTTGTCACACAGACCTTTCTTCTGACAACTAACTTAGTTTAGATCTAGAACTTCACATACATCATTCAATCATCTTATTAGGCATAAGCATATTCAATTAACCCAATTTGGGTAGATAAGATACATTAATTCAAGAAAACAATATTTAGAGCAAGAGAAGAAGATAAATAGATAAATCATAGATGCAAGTATTTCCAACCCAAAATCAGTCTTCATTAATTAGAATATTTCCATTGCAAAGTTCAACTACCTTGCTCACTCATCTGCAAGGTTCCATGCACTCAAATGTGGACTCTTCTAGGCCTTCACGCACTTAGCTCTTGACTCTTCTAGGCCTCTACGCACTGAGCTGCAAAGCCTTTCCTTTGCTACAGACAAGAATAGACCTTCCTATCTATCAACCCCGTATAATATCATTCATTCATTCATCTGTCTATTCTTATCTATCAAAACTTATTACTAACACTAGATATTACTCAACTATTTATATCTCTTCTATTCAATACCATGGCCCCCGGATCATGGGTGAGTCTTCAAAACTGACCAAAACAAGGGGCTAAGACCCCTTTGACTCCTATCTATCTGCACACTCTACATCAACATTTCATGGAGGATTTACATATTTTGCATAATTATTTACAAAAAATGACTAAATTAATTCAATTCTACCCCTGGGCACCCACCCAACAATGTGCCACCGGTGGGCAACCGTTGAAGGATCTAGGGAAAGTTATCCATCATTGCATTCCTTCATTTCTCTAGGGCCTCCTAGAGTAATATTTGGATAGAAACTCCTACGCCCTCGTCTTTATTTTATTCCCCCATGGGAGGCTATCTAGATTTCTGAGGCTAGTCTTGCAAAGGTTCGACCAATTCAAGCCCTAACTCCTTATATCCCGACCTCGTTGGGGACATGCCAAGAAAAATAGAGAAGGAGCAGACGCCTCTGATACCACTGATTCGAATTTAAATAGGAACACAAAAAATTACATATATGGTCATAAATACATAAATGTAGTAGAAATAACACTTAATTTCATTAATATCAAATAATGAAGTATGCTTACAAATAGAATGGAAATAAGACTAGCTCGGGTGATGGTAGCTTATCTTAGAGAAGAGATGTGGTGGTTACATGCCTTTGAACTCTATTACAATGAGGCTCAAATGCATATTTATTATTTAGAAATAATGGAAAACCCTAGACATATAAGGAACCAACCCTAGGAGAGGAAGTGCCAAACTATGGTTCGTGTTTGGGTAAATTGGTACATCATATTCCTGGGGCCATAACTTTGGAGTACGATCTTCATTTGACACGTATAATACCTTATTAGAAATATCTATCCAAGGACTACTACTTTCAAGTCACTAAGATTTTTGGGGAACCATAATTTTCTCCTTTTTTCCCAAAAAATATCGTTTAGGGCCTCAAAACGGCTCTGGAAGTTCAGGACCTGAAAAACTACCAAAAATATTAAATTGTGCTACAAATAAGGAAACTAAAAAACTAAAAGAAACAATTGTAGGGGTCAAAGTGAAATAGGAGGGTGGCCACCAATATCCACTTGGATCATTCCTCCCACCTTAGGAAGCAATGGTCCCCATTGCATTGAGTTCCTCCATGAGATGAGGAAACTTCTATTGAACTTGGTCCTTGGTGAGCCACTTTCCCTAGTGAAGGAGTTGGCCTACTTTGACAACTCAATATAGTTGAAACCATTTTTGTCAGTTGTTCTTGATTTGCATCTCCATGATCCAATCTCTTGTGGATTTTTATGAAGTATGGATTTAACTCTGTAGGTATGAGCTATTCTAGAATGTCTGGTGTGTCCAATAATAGAGGGAAGTATGGTCAAAGGTGATCCAAATTGAACACGGCGTGTAGGCCAAGGAATATGGGAATTTTGAGCTCTAGTTCATTTTCTCCCATAGCCTTGGTAATGGTTTAAGGACCATATGATAGTGGTCCGAGTTTCGAATATGCTCTGTTAAGGCATTCCTTCTACAAATGGAACTAGACTTTGTTGCCCACCTAAAACTTGTGTGGCACCCGAAGTTGATCATGTCATCTCTTGTACTTGGAATTTGATTCTCTAGAATATCATGGACCTACTGGTATATGTGTTGGATGTGCTCAATGAATCTTTTTTCCTTTACAGATTCAGACTGGACATGAGCCCAATCTTCCTGAGTAGCTGCAAATGTTATGGCCACATCAATGGGACATAATGGCAACAATCCCAAGCCCACATGAAAAGGGTTATGGCCAGTCGAGCTATAGAGAGACCAATTGTATATATGCTAGACATAGGGGAGGATCTCATCCCATTTATGTGGATGCTTTAAGTTGTACATGCACAAAATGTCTACGATCATCCTATTGTCAACCTTTGTCTAGCCATCAATTTGGGGATGGAAATTTGTGGACTTAGTGAGGTTGGTGTCTAGCATTGACCAAATTGTAGACAAAAATATACTGAGGAACCTGCTATCCCAATCAGAGATGATATATTGTGGGATGACGAAGTGTACCCACACTCGTTCAAATAAGAGTTTGGCATTGGACTTTGTTGTGATATTCTTCTTATAGGCTGCCATAATGTCCATCTTCGAGAATCTGTTGATGACGACAAAAACAGAGTAATTTCCATGCTTAATAGAAGGAATGCCTGACATTTAATCCATGGAGATGGATTCCCAAGGTCGACTAAGGGTAGGTAGCGGAGTATAGAGGCCTTGCTTCTTGATGGTCAGTTTAGCAATGGCATACGAAGTGCAAGATCTGATTTACTTCCCAACATCCTATCAAATATTTGGCCAACAGAAATACTTATGCAGTACTACCACCATTTTCTCCACCCCAAAATGCCCAGCAACCGAACTATAGTGTGCTTCCCAAATCATCTTGGCACACTCAGTTCAGGCAACACAATGGTGTCCCAGGTGGCATAAGAGTGCATCCTAGAGGTGAACATATGGAACTTGTTGACCCTCCAAGGGCGTCTAGTATCTATGGCCGAATTCTAGGTTATTTTTGTAGAGAAGTGGCGAATCAAAAGTCTCATTCCCACAAGAGTTAAGAATGATGGTTAACACCATGATCGGTGGTCGGGTGGGGTAGCCTGGAACATTACTGGTGCTACTCTTATTTTACTTGATATTCAAATGGAACTATTGCAGGTATTTGCACCGCTTGTGATGGAAATCATTATACAACTTTCCTTGCATCTGTATGAACTGTAGGGGTTGATGGTCTGTGTGGATGACTGTTTCCTTCCCCAAAATGTAATTCTTCCATTGTTGGTAGGCCTTCACAATGGAATACATATCTTTTTAATAAGTGGGATACTTCCAGACTATTTCTAAAAGTGTCTCACTGTGATATGCCACTAGATGCCCCTGTTGAGCAAGGACTACCCCAATAACATAGTCAAAGGTATTTGTCTCAATCTCAAATGGTTGTTGCAAGTTTGATAATGTGAGCACTGGTGTAAAGTAGAGGCGATGTTTCAACTCTTTGAATGCATTCTATTGATATTCATACCAAAATAATTTTCCTTTCTCTCCTCCCTTGGCGACTTAACTCAACGGCCAAGTCATATGAGAGAGCCCCAACATGAATATGGGATAGAAACTCGCAAGACCTAGAAAAATGTGGACCTCTATCAGGCTAGTTGGGGTTGGCCAATCCAAAATGAGTTGGACCTTGGATGGATCCACATGCACCCCCCATTCATCAATAATTTAACCTATATACTAAACCTAGGTCATTCCAAAAGTTTATTTATCCAAATTGGCACACAACACGTGTTACCGCAGTGTTTGGAGAACCTATCGAATGTGATGGAGGTGCTCTTCCCAACTCTGGCTGAAGATCAAGATGTCATCCAAGTATACCACTAAAAATGAGTTGGTGAACTATCACAAGGTGTCATCTATCAGTCTCATGAATGTTGTAGGAGCAGTCGTCAACCCGAAAGGCATAACCAACCATTGGATAGGTTTATTCCACACATCATAGGGTTCAATTGGTACCTGGTGATACCCATACTTTAAGTCAATATTGCTGAAATATTTTGTCCCTTTGAGTTGGTTTAGAAGGTCATCAATCTGTGGGATTTGGTACCTATTCTAGAAAGTGATCTTTCTCAACTCCTGATAGTCAATAAAAAGTATCCATGTCCCATCCTTCTTCCATGCTAACACGATTGGGATCCCAAAGGGTGATGAACTTGGATGGATGTGAAATTTCTACAACATCTACTAAATCTACTTGATTTCGTCAATTTCCATAACACAATGCCAATAAATTGGTCCATTGGTGAATGGCACACCTAGGGTTAGATCAATGGAGTGCTTGACATGACAGTGCAAAGGCACCCCTGCGGGGGAGGTGAAGATGTCCTTGTACTCCTCCACTACCTTGTCCATATGTTGTTGTCATGCATAGGAGCCCTGTTTTGAGGTCATGGACACCATCTTCTTCTTCCCCAAGGGAATATCATCAGGAAAACAAATTTCCCGATTTTGGAAATGAGCTTACTGCATAATTTTGTAGTAACCAAAGAGATGGAAGTAGGTGATGCTACCTCTCATATCTTGTACAAATTACTTCCCATGCTAACAATGACAATGAAAGGCCTTGACTCATATACAACATGTCACCTAATAATACATCACAAACATAAATGGGAGCAACATCACATACTCCCTCATCCACAAAGGGCTTGATGTTGTATGGAAGGAGACACTACTGGCTAACACGAAGATCCTGTCCTTGGTGAAGCCACTCTATGGTGTACGGTTGTGGGTGTGGTATGGTCGGTAAGCCTAGTTACTTCATGACCTCTACAGAAACTAGGTTCTTTCGGTTCCCACTATCAACAATGAACTATAGCAAGGAACCCTTTACCCAAATATGGGAGTAGAAAAGGTGCTCCTCCTCTAGATATTTCCTCCTTTCGGATCTCCATGGTGGCAATGGTGGCCTTGGGCTCTGCATTGATAATCTACTTCCCTTTGTCATTCCCCTTGTTAGGCTCTAACTAAGAGTCAGAACATCCATCTGATTCAAAATCCTTCAGTAGTGACTACTTGGCCCGACACTAACTTCTATTTTGAGTGGAGCTCTTACGGAACTCAAACCACTTTCCTGTTTCCTTCTTCAGCTTCATAGTGTTGTTATTTTATTGCAGCTTTGATGGATTATCCTAGGCCACCCTGTGATGTAGGAAAGTGTTCCCTCTGTAGACAAAGGAAACCCCTCTAGCCCTAGAGTGGCTCTAGTCACAACAAAGACATATCAACAATAGATTTCCTTAAACAATCATTATTGGAGGCCTACCTCAACCGGTGGTCGATGAAGTTCCGTTGCGCTGCTCCAGCTTCTGTTTCCTTCTCCTCGATGAGTGATCAACTTGAAACAATGCAAGAGAAATACAACAAAGCATGTAACCGAAAAACAACAATGATCTATTTACTCACAAAGTCAAGAAGTCATGAACTATCAAGTAAATTACATACAAGGTATAGGAAAACATCACTGATTGTATTAATAATTAAATAAGAGCAAGCTTAGAACCCAAGTATTGACACCGCAAGCCTTCTCAGAGGATCCAGCCAATATGTTTCTCAAGCATTCACTCTTTGAAGATGGATCTCCCAACGTACAATGTCTCTCCCTCACACATATGCTTTTACACAAAGTTAAGGGCACTTCACAACTTTGCACAAGCTATCAACAATCCCACACTTGTCACACCTCGCACTAGCTATCTATCAAACTCAAAAGCACTAGCAATATTGCTCCATCCAAGGAATTACCAACTAGTTGGTCACATCAAAGGTGAGTGATTTAATAGGAGAAGGAGTCCTCATGAAATGTGGAAGAGAGAGCTCATCTTCAAGGAAGGAAACACAAATGACAGAACTGCCATACCAAAGGAGGAAGGGCGACACAAACTATGCCAACAACTAGATTTGAGACATCCAGAAGGCCAACTGGTGGAATAAATTCACCAAATCTAGATCGTCATGGGACATAAACTAATTACTCGCAACTACATCGCAGGGAAGCAATGCACGCAGAATCATCATCGCAGGACACAACTCATTACCTCGCACCGGGTCTAGAAATCGGACTGTCACAGGAAACAGATGTACTACGATGACAGAGTTGTGATGAAACCATTATGGACATAGGAATGTCACACATATTAAGGGTTTACTAGCGATGAGGAAGAAACTTAAGGAATAAGGGTCATTTGCAGCAACAAAGAGAATTTTCTTAATCTTCTTGCATCAATGGGAAGATATAGACATGTTGATTTGACACATGACACAGTAGAAGGACTGAAATGAGGACAATGACAAATTACTGTGTAATAGATGCCCCCTAAAACGTGAAGCCCGAGAGAGTGGGAGGGGTGAAATGCTTTACGAATCTGTCTGAACTGGAACTGCCTTGAAGATCTTGAAAGCACAAGTACAACTGATATCTGTAAGAGTGAAGTACATATAGTCTATGCATGGGCACAACCATCCACAGGACATATGAGACTTGGTTTGTGGTATGGACGCAACCACTCGGTTGATAAGACCATAATAATGAAAAAGGTATGGTCACAACCATCCATCAATGAGTCATAAATGTAATCACGAACCAATCCACACAACCCAAACATATGTAATCTTAGTTCGAGATCTTGAAACCCAACCAATCATAGTACAAATTCTATCTGTGAATAGATGTGCTGAAGTCGAACACAATAGAAAGTCGCTTGATTACCGGCCAATGATGTAAACCGTTAACAAGCATGAGAGGAACCACCAATAATGCCGATGGTTCTCAAGGTACTGCCCATTACAATCCACTAAGTGTGAAAAATGAGCTGAAGTCGAACACTCATGGAATCACCCAGTCAAAGACCAATGAAGAAAGTTTGTCATCGGACATGAAGAACTTGCCATTGAGGCATGAAAGCTCCAAGGTACCGAAGAGATCTCTAGATCAATCTCCTAGATAATGAGCTGATGTCGACAGGAGACGATCCATCGCAGGAGGGCCATGATGTTTCCCCCATCAGTGACACAAGATAAGGAACAAGTAGTTGATGGTGAGACAGAGTATCAGAAGAGGAGGTAAGGGTGTAAATTGCAGAAGGATTATACTCTTGAACATAATGGTTACATGACTTTGGAAAGCATCAGCATTTTGATACCAAGGGATCAGAGGCTTGATGGAAGCAATGCGGATCAGAGGGAACGAGGAAAAATGACAACTCGAACCCGTGGAAGGCCAAGTGACGATGTATGGATATCCCAACCTGACAACAAGCAAAAGTGTCAATGTTCAAGAGTGAATAGCTACCATAGATAATCAATGATGATTTCCAAATTTTCCCCCACCATTGCTAGTGAGTACCCCAATTATTTTTGAAAGCAAGCTTGAAGGGGATAGTATGTGCTTGTAATATAAGTTCGACCTTCTGTCGAATCTGACCTAGTAATAGTTTAACAAGCCATTGGGAGGAGAAGCTTGAGTCTCTCCATGGTGACGAGTCTAATGTCGTCAGGGTTTAACGAGTCCGAAATAGGTAAAACTCAGAGTATTTTTCATGTTTAGGGAGTTTGGAAAAGACACGGAAAAGAAAACTCCAGGGGGGCCCTTTTTCATAGATTTGTGTCCCTCAAGCCCGAAAAAGTATAAAACAATACTCGAGAGAACCGCTCGATTATTACGACCAAGGAGTACTTTTTGTAACTAGTGACAGCGATCTGAAAGAGTAGAAAAGCGATCGAAGACACGTCATTTCATAACCGATATTGGACTTGAAACGATAAAAGCCCGGAAGTCTTTTCATGTTTATATGGTTGGAAAAGAGCCTAAAGCAAACCACCTCTTATTTTTTTTTAACGAGTCAAAAGGAAAAACTCAACAATCTTTTCATCTTTTAATTTCGAAAAGAGCTTAAAGAGGACTTTGAAAAAACAGATCAAGTGTATACCAAGTAGGACGTAACTTCACCACTTGTAGTTCTACACAAGACACATCAAACATAAGACCCATTTGACATAAATAAATCATATATGTGGAAGATATGGTCAAAACCCAAACACTTTAATAAAAAATGCAATATAAATGGAAAAAAACCCACATCCTAAAGTATAATTTTTATTTTTTGTCAAACAATTACTATGAAAAGGGGTGGGGGTTAATTCATTTTTACCATTTGCATTGCACATTTTACGTTGGGCATTTGGAGCACCAACCTGAGCAACTTCTCCAATCTGATTCCGGCACCATATATCCATAGTTCATCCTAAAACCTTCACCAAGTAAGTATATTCTCCTTTGCACTGCATTTTAGTAGTTTTTTAATGAAATTTTGACATTGGATGGGTGATTTTAGGTGGATTTTAAAGTTCGGGTCTGCCTCTCGGTCATCACGAGAAAGCCGCTCGGGTTAGTGACGACCGAGCGTAATAATACATGTCACCTCCATGATCGTCACGAGATACTAATGTACTCTCGTGACGATCTCGGGAAAAATGAACTAGTGTCTTCGCGCCGTCACTACTGTTTTAAAAAATAGTCACGATGGCGTTGTGAAATTGAAAATTTTTATAATTCATGGCTTTAAGTTTATGAAAATAATTCTAATTCATTTCTCCTTCAACGCAGGGCAGGATGTCATTTGTTTGCCAAGAAAGAACTCACGATGTTAATGACCAACAAGCATTTGCTGATGTTGGGTGCCGAAATGCTTTACGTGCTTGCGGGTTACTAAAATTCTTCCTCACTCCGCATCTTCAGGCCCAACCCAATTTGTTAGAGCTGCTAATCCGTGCTTGTAACCCAATGGATGGAAATTTTGTCATCCGAGGGAAGGACATTGATTTTGATGCCATAAACATCTAGTTCTTGACTGGATTATCCCGTAGTGGTGACAGGCCGATTTTAGAGGGCCAACGAACTAGCGGGGAATCACTAGACATGTTTATAGCTCCGGTGTTCCCAGGGACACATAAATCAACTACTAGTGGGAAATTGGCGATTCCAACAATAAAGGATCTGATTCTTCATTCTGTCCTATTCATGGTGACGATGGTAGCGGGCTCTCAGGCCCAGCATGAGGAAAAAATGGCCCACCTCCGGTTGGCTCTTGAGTGCCATAATCCAACCATGTACAACTGGGTGGAGGCAGTGACCACCAAAATGAAGAGGTAGCTTACCAAATTCCTTCGTGGGGAAATGAAGCAGTTTGGTTACAGATAGATTCTGATTCCACTCATGCTGGAGCGAGTCCCGTCACTTCAATTACAAGATATGGATTTGGATGATTCGAGGCCACGAGAGACCCAGATCACTCGTTGGGCACGTGTCATGCCGCGAGGGGGTGGCGGTCGACCAGTGTCATGGGGGACACTATTCTGGGAGTGGCTGAGTTGTCAGATGATCTCATTGAGGATTGGCCATACACAAGTATGGATTTTCATGGGGACCCTGACATGATGCTACTTGCTAACGAGCAGTGGGACGATGGAGGTAAACACTTAACCACACTATGTTTTGGATTTTTTCTTTTATGATGTTTTTTAATTTTTCATGCATATGTCTTATTGATGTATCTTATGTTATTGCAGATGTGGGACTAGATTAGTCTGTTGGATTGGCTCGAGAGGCAAGGAGGGAACCACAAGTCATCCAAGAGCTAGCCTTGGTTCCACCAGCTGGGAATCCAGTGGAGACAGTAGCCCGTAACCTTGAGGGCCTGACAGAGGGGATCCCAGATTATAGGGGGATCAAAGAGGTCCCTTTGGAGTATCAGATACATACAATAGGGGTGATACCTAGAGTGCACTAACTTTTGAGATGGGTTGCATGAGCGATGGTTTGCTATAGGGAGCATAACCCACTGCAGTAGATGCCTAGGTTTTATTTGCTACTAATTGTTTGAGAGACATGTGTCTCGGATGTACACAGACTCTATTTTTTGACATATACACTTATTTTTGAGCGCCTCGGTGCGCCATATGATATATATATATATATATATATTATATATATATATATATATATATATATATATATATATATATCTATATATATATATAGATATATATACATATATATGATAATATATATATATATATTATAATAATATTATATATATATATAATATAATAATATATATATATATATAATATATATATATATATATATATTATATATATATTTTATATAATATATATATGCATACATGCTATCTTATGGTTCATTATTGTGTCTAAATGCTTCCATTCAATGTTTGATTTACATGTTGCGTAAATGTTTGTCTAATACATGATTTGCTAATGCATCAGTTAACGTGTTTAATCTCCTTGGAATATGTTGATATGTAATAAAATCAAAACTTCTTTCCAACAATTTAACACGTAAGTACAACCTTAAAATCCAATGATCTTTGATGGAATAATTCCCATTCAGTTGGTGAAAAACAAGTTGAGAATCCAGATTCACAACCAATGAATGAATATCGAGGTTAATTGCCTTGGCCAACAATTCAATAACAACGCTGTATTCAGTGACATGGTTTGTGGTGCAAACTAGACAAGTGCCTTGAAGATCTACTAACTCACCATGAGGATCGTAGATCACCCATGCCACAGAGGAAAGATTCTGGGTACTATGTCTGGCACCATCAACGAAACCAACATAAGGTGCAGCAGACATCTGCAAAAGAAGTAAAAGACACAATAAGTGGTGATTATGCCTACACACCAAGCCATACAAACAAACACGCACTGAAAACACACACGGTGAAAGACACATGTATGTACAAATTATATGCATGGGATTCACGCATAATATTTTTTCAGATAAACCCTATTTCAGGGCTTATCTAGAGGATTCCCTTCATAATCAATCAGCTCATAAGCCCCTTTTTGCAAAACACTCTTCACAATATAGGGTCCATGCCACATGGGCTCGAATTTGCCTGCCCCCAGCTTATCATTCGCTTGATCATAGAGAAGGACTAAATCTCCTTCAACAAAAGAACAGGGATGAACAGTTTGGTCGAAGTGAGTTTTCACTCTGTTCTTTTGTGCTTCAATGGCTAGAGAAGCTAGTCGATGAGTCTTGTCTAACCGCTCTAGGTAAAGAAGACATTCTTCTACCGGAGTAGTGTTGGGGAGTAATTTGATGGCCAATTTAAGAGAAGGGATCTCACACTCAATGGGAAGGGTAGCCTCCAGACCGTAAACTAATTGGAACAGGGTAAACATGGTGGCATCCTTCGCTGAAGTTTGATAGGTCCATAAGGCGGAGAACAACATCAAATGCCAGTTGGATTTGTGCATGCCCATGGTGCGTTGAAGCATCATGACTAAAGCTTTGTTGACATCTTCTACCTGGCCATTGGCTTGAGGATAGTATGGGGTCAAGCTATCATGCCGCAAGCCTAGCTGGGTTGTTAACTCAGTCATCATATGATTACGGAAATGTTTACCGTGATCAGTGACAATGGCCTGAGGGACTCCGAAGCGTGAAATAACATGATTGAATAAAAATTATGCCACTGTGTGACTGTCCTCTGATAGTGTAGGCATCGCCTCGGCCCATTTCATGAAATAATCAACGGTAACAATGATATACCCATGCCCCCCGGTCGAGCGAGGGTTGCAAGTCATATAATGAATTCCCCATCTAGAAAAAGGACCGACGGTAACGATGGGTGCAAAAGAGCATGAGGCGCATGCATCTTCCATTGGTAGATTTGGCATTCATGACAAGAAAGAACAACAAGAATGCAATCCTTAAAAATAGAAGGCCAAAAGTAACCAGTACGGAGGATCTTCTGAGCAGTAGCATATCTGGACATGTGACCACCACAGGTGCCAGAATGGTAGTCATTGAGAACTCGTTCGACCTCCTCAAATGTTAAACATTGGCGGAGAATAGAGTCTGTGCCGAGGTAGTACACAATGTCCCTAATAATAAGGTTGAGAATGATGGCGAATCTGTCACAGAGAATTTTTGGACAAATCTGGATGAAAAGAGGATGTTTGAAGATAGACAATAATATCCCCATACCGAGGGTTGAGGGTGCTAATCAAGAACAGAGTTTCACCCAGGATATGGTCCTCTAACCGAGAGGATGCGGTAGCAGATGGTAGGGAGCAAAGTAACTCAACGAAGACGAGGGACTTCTTAAACTTGGCTATAGTGAGCTCCAAGTCAAACTCTTGAAGGATGACAATCCACTTTGAGTATTTTCCCCCTAGTAACTGACGTGACAAGATGTACGTCATTGGGTTGCAATCAGAAATCACCATCGTGGTATGCAATAATATATAGTGGCCGAAACATTAGATGGTGCAAACGGCAGCCAATGCCAACTTCTCGACATATGCATATCGAGTTTCCATGTCAAGTAAGTTGTAGCTGAGATAGTAAACTACATGCTCAGTACCATCATCATTGTCTTGGACCAAAACCATGCCAATGGTAGTATCGGCAGTAGCTAAATAAAGAGTATAGTCACGATGACAATTGGGCGGACGTAGCAATGGAGCAGAAACAAGGAGAGTCTTGAGATGCTCAAATGACTCTTGTGCAACGACATCCCAGACAAAAGGGGTGTCCCGTTTCAATAGCCGTATATAGCCTTTGGCTACCTCAGCATAGTTTGGAATAAAACAGTGTAGAAAATTAGCTTTACCTTGCAAACTCTACAACTGCTGCAAAGAAGCAGGGGGAGGAAGATTCAAGATGGCCTCGACCTTGAGAGGATCCAAGCGAATACCTTGTCTGGAAACAAGAAACCCAAGAAGCCTGCCGGATTCAACGCCAAAGACACATTTATGTGGATTAAGGTGAATACGATAGTGCTGACAACGAAGAAAGATTTCACGAAGGTGTTTTGGATGGTCCTGGCACTTTGCTAAATGAGCCGGAAGGTCATCCAAGTAAGGCTATACAATGTGCCAAATATCGTGAAACGCATAAGACATTGCACGCTAAAAGGTAGCACCAGCATTTTTTAGACTGAAAGGGAGTTTCTTATAAGCGAAAGAACCCCACGGCAGATGAAGGTTGTCTTGTGTTGGTCTATAGGCAATATAGTGATCTAGTTGTAGCCAGAAAAGCTGTCCATGAATGAACAAATCTCGCTCCCAGCACACTCATCAATGATTTGATCAATGAAAGGTGTGGGGAAATTATCTTTGGGCAGGCACGATTAACGTCGTGATAATCAACACATACCCTAATAGTACCCTGTTTCTTGGTCACAAGGAGAATATTAGAAACCCAATCTGTAAGTGGGATAACGTAAATGAAGCCAACTTTAAGAAGCTTTTCAACTTCCACTTTGATAGTTGCAGCCTTTCAAGGGTGCATGGGTTGTAGGCATTGTCAAATATGTTTAGCACCCAAATACGTAGGTATTTCATGCATCACGATGCTAGGATCGATGTCAGGCATCTCTTTGTATGACCAAGAAAAAACATCTCAAAATTCTTGAAAAAGGTCAGTATAAAGCTGAATCTCCTCTCGAATACAGGTCACTCCAACATGAATATGCTTGACAATCCCTAGTTTAACATAGATGTTGATAGGTTGAGTCTGCGTAATGTTCCCCATATTCCTTTTAGAAGACACTTGATGGATCTGGATGTGTTTCTGAAAGAGCTAGGAGGGAAGACAATAATCAAACTGCTTGAGACAAGTAAGCATTTCCCAATGGGTAGGGAGAAACGAGGAACAATGGTGATGATCAGACCAAAGGGGTTCCTTGAAGGACATGGTCTCAATAATTGCTTCATCAGAAGTGAAAATTTCCTTTAAAGGGCCTGAAGAAGTGCTACCTCCAAGCCAAGGGGACAGAAAGTATGAGTCGAGAGCTCTGCTCGAAGGACCAGATTCAGAGGATGGAGCCGATGTAGAAACAATTTCGACGTAGTTGAGCTCAGCAAGACTCAACAGCATCTCATCGCCCCAAGATTCTATCTAATCAACGGGAGGAAGAACACAAGGATCAGAGTGAACATAAATCATGTTAATGGGAGTGATGTTATGAGGTGGGATTGAAAAAACACCCATAAGGGCAGGATTTTTAAAGAGTCTGGCACCCACACTCTCACGTGGAACGGAGGTATGCTCCACGAAAGGCACATTGCCATCAGAGGAAGAAGACGTGAAGAAGGACGACTGGTCTACCGTGACGATTTTCCCCTGATGAGGAAAATGAATAACACGAAATAGAGATGAAGCCATGGCTCGCATGGCATATGTCTAGCTTCATCCTAAAAGGAGGTTGTAAGTTAAATTGGCATCAAAAACTTTGACCTCTACTTCAACCGTCTTCCCCTCCAGAGTAATAGGCAAGCACTGGAGGATACCATAAGGATGAGACTCTCTCCCATCAAAGGCTTCCAAGGTCGTAGGAGACTAGCTCAAAGTCGGAGAACCGATAGCCTTCCAACAAGCAACAGACATAATGCAAGTAGAAGCGCCTTCATCATGACCATTCGTTGAATAGGTTTGGAATTGATGATGACTTGGATAAGGAAGATAATTTCGTGAGGCAGTCTCGGTACATGACTGTCTAGGTCAAAAGTAACAAATCTGAGTCGGCTGGGTCAATGCCACTGATAGCCGATAGCAAGGACTTCCTCTGGGAAGGGCAGCTCTGGAGAACTTCTAATGCGGACATAGCTGATAGAGCCTGGGCTAAGTCCTCAACGATGCTATAGGGCTGAGCAGTGTGAGTATTAGGGTTGTAATAAGACTTTCGGAGAATCCCTTTAGGAGGAGGTCAGGTGACTGTTTCAGCGCTAGGTTGCTCAGTATGGAGAGGACTAGAACTAGACAGAGGAGCACTAGAGGGGAGCTCAGTTTCCTTCCCAGCAGGCGACGGATACTCTTTTGCCTAAGAACTAATGTGTATGGGAATTGTCCCAGCCATAAATACCTGAGAACCAAATGGCGAAGAGGATTGAGATGGATCAGCCACCATTTGAGTTGTTTTGAGGGAAAAGGCTCTTTGAGCACGACAGGAGTCCCGGGGGCACCTTTCAACAAACAACAACTTCAGACCACCTTGGGTAGTCTTTGGTATAGTGGTCCTCATCATAGATAAGGCAAGGATACTTAGGCTTGCGCTTGGCACCTTCCTTGGGTGGAGGTTTAGGGGAATCCTGCTTCGGTTGGTCAGCCTTATTCTTTCCTTTTCCCTTCTTTTTTCCTTTCTAAGCTTTGTCTTTTGTGGTGGACTAAATGGCATTAACCTAGGAAGTATTAGCAGAATTGGATATAGCCTGAGAAGTGTTTTCATTTGGAGCGTTCTACTTTTTCTTCCCAGGGTTCATAGAAGGCTTCTTAGAGGATGGATTGACAGAACCGATAACGCCATCAATAGATGGTGTTGGTAGGGCTTTGGAAGTTTCGGGTCTCGGAGCATTAGGAAAATAATAGTATAGTGTACCAGACTAGGAGAAAACCAAGTCAAGGTACTGAGCATGCGCAATAGCTTGCTCTTCAGTTACACATGCCCCCATAGCAATTCCTGGGTGCTCAGACTGATGAATGAGGTTGTAAACCAATCAGTGAGAAGCTGATCAGGAATCCAAAACTTAATCAAACAACGACGTTGTCTCCATTCATGGATATGATTAGAGATATGCGTGGTTGTGGTCTATTTCACAGATGTTAGGAGGTGTGTGCCCGTTTCATATCGAATTAGCAACTGAAAATGAGTTAAAAATGCCATAGCCAATGAGTTAATGTCCTGAAAAGATTTGCGAGCTAGCTCAATATACCATTTGGCATTAGAGCTGGTGAGAGTCCGTTGGAATAGGCAGAGCCGGATTGAATCATCAAGCCATAAATTCGATGAACACCATAAGTGATAGGTCATGACATGAGCTTAGGGATCTTCTCCATCTTTACCATCGAATTTGGGACAATCACTGGGAGTCTTAGTTGGAACTGGTGGCCAATACAGATTATGAAGAATGGGATCGTTAGTCAGTTTGGACATGTCCGATAATTCCAACGTTGCAAAAAATGGTAATTGAGGGTTGAAGGACATCTGAGGCCACAGATAAGAAACAACACCAGAGTTCCATCCAGTTCCCTGTTGCCCCCATTGATTTTTCCCATACGGATTTGATCCGTAGGGATTTTTCCCATAAGAGTTATAGCTGTAACTGGATGGTTGACCCTAGATTTGACCCCCTACATTCCAATGATTACCAGCCTGACCTACAAGAGCAACATATGGTTGTTGAAAATTCTGATAAGGTTTAACCTACAATTGTTGATAATTTTAGTATGGGCAAATTGAGTTTGCCCTTGGGGTTGCTGAAAACCATAAGGCGACGGGGCTCCCAACTGAGCCTGGGGGCCAGACTATGTTTGATAAGCAAGTTAAGATTGGGATCCAACCTGAATTTGGAAACTGGATTGGGTCTGGAGCTCAGATTGGTGCTGAATACTGGGTGGAGCTTAAGAAGCAATGATCATTTGGGCACCCTATTGAGCAGGACCAGACGGATGCCCTTGGGAGAACTAAGGCTGAGCGATCTGACTAAAATGTTGACCTAGTTGAGATTGAGGTTGACCCATTTGCCTAGAAGGTTGAACTTGTTGGGTATTAGGTTGACCTTGCCCAACTGAGGGTTGTCCTCACTAACCAGATGGATGAGAAAACTGGACACTTGGTTGGCCCTGTTGGATTTGGGGCTGACCAACTTGCCCATATGGTTGATTAGGCTGGACAGTGTGTTGTCCTTGCTGGATGTGAGGCTGACTGACTTGCCCAGAAGGGTAGCCCTACTAGATACTAGGTTGGCCTTGTTGTATGTAAGGTTGTCTCGGATTACCAGCAGGTTGCCCAAAATAGGTAAAAGATGAACCACCACTAGCCGAAGGTTGTCCCTAGAAGGGTTGTCCTTGTGGGCCTCCAGGTTGCCCTGGATAAGGTTGTCCGTAATACTATTGTCCATGAGAGGGTTGCTCGTAAGACAACTGACCTTGATAGGGTGGCCCTTGAAGATTTGTAGGCAGTGCTTGGCCACCATGATAAGCAATGGTGCCCTAAGAAACAGACAATGGAACCGAAACCTCAACCGCAGGTTGAGAAGCCATAGGTCTGGGGTAATAGATGTGAGCTCCATGAGAATCATAATAATGAAATGGATTTTGTGGATTTGGATTCCAAAGAGCTTGGATATATTGATCAGATGCCCCCCTGATGGAATGGAACCAGAAGAATGCGGGGCACTTAGTGTAAAATTAACAACTCCTGCCATTGGGCCACTATTGGTAGGACCAGTAGAAGGCCCGAAAACAGTAATCATCACTGAAGAAGCAGTGGCAACACTAACAAAAAGGGTTGAAGAAGCCACAAAAACGGTTGGAATGGTCAAAATGGATGTGATAGACACATCGTGAATCTGGGGTGTAAAAGGCTCTGAAGTCAAAGGGACAGTACAAGACCATATGGAACTCAAAAGGGGAGATCTAGAATTGATGATGTCCACCAGAGCATTATATCGTAAATGCAATGTGACACCAAGGGAAGTAACCTGGAAAGGCAGAGTTTCCATAGGCATAGGTATTTCAACTTATGTCATAAAGGATTCTTCACCGGAGATGGGGGTTGTCTCATCCATATCGGAGGAAGACATTGGGACCGAAACCCTAGGAGGAGTAACAGGAAAGTCTTCTTCGAAAGGCTCCCAAACAGGGTTCCAACGGATGTCGTAGGAATCGTCCTCTGGAGCATGAGAGTTAAGCGGTTGGATACTTAAGATAATAGGAAGAGTATCACTAGCAACCGGTACCTCGGGAGCGACAGAAGATGGAGATCCTTGGTCGATTGGAACGGGAGACGGGATTGGTGATTCTGCCTGGATGATTCAATTCAAAATCCTAGGAAAACTAACGAGTAAGGAATGAACCCTACGCAAACTAAAATGTAGACAAGATCTAACCGGGTAAATGTGAATGTGGCCAAATAAATTTTAAGACACAGGAATAGAACTTGACCTTTTCATCTTTAAAGAGTCGAGAAAAGGATGAAAATATGACTCTAGTTGCCTTCGAATATTTAATGAGCCTGAAAGGACAAGTGCTCAGATGGACCTTTTCTTTTAGTGAGTCCAAAAAGGAATGAAAGTGAATACTCTGGAGAACTAGGAAAAAGGTTTACCAAACAACTTGTAAAACTACATATACACCTTGGCAATCATATGAAAACCAAGGACTTTCCATACGACAATCAATCTTCGTGAATGCTGTGTTTGGTACGTTACGGTTTGCGAGGCGGCAGAAATGGATTCCTAAGGATAAAGGATGATAACCTAGTGGGGTCTCATAGAAGGAAGAATCACCCAACCTTAAGTGAAAACAATAGAGACTAGGTTTAATGACACCAGAGCACGTCTCTAGCCTAGACCTCTAAATAATGTGCGTTATGTTCCAATGCATTGTTAGGCTTATTCAGTTCATTTTAGAGTTTATCTTGAATGATGTTTCAATTTCCAGGCCTTACTGTATGTATATCAAAACCTAGGATGCAACTAGAATGAATACATCTTTCATTTGAATGAGATCCTACTTACACAAGAGTAGAGAGATCATTCCGAAACCAAGACAAAACCAAGATCAACAAATGCAGCCACTCAAGAGACATAGTGCATCAACACATCAATCCCTATAGTGCATCGGTACTACTAATGAGAGATTTAAAATTTTCTTTCTGATTTTTTCAAACATGAAAAACTTGGAATGCAAAATTCACTTTCACTTTCGCACACTAGTGAATGCAATCTATGACTTTGATAGCTTCGAATTTTAAAGAAAGAAACAAGCAAGCAAGAAACTGATTGAACCAAAAAATTGTAATTTATGTCTGGTAGTGAAATAATTGAATCAACATGGGAATTGGTTCAACAAACACTAAACATCAATCAGAAAGAAACAAGCGATGAAAAACTTCAAGCAAACCAACAGGAGGGTTGCGGATGAATCTTGAAAAGACAAGTAACCAAGCCAAATAATTCAAAACATGAAAAACTAGGTCACAGAGCCAAAATAAAAGATTCATTTCAATGAAACCAAAGAGTGAGAACCTTAACCAAAAGCAATTAGAAAAAGAAAATAGATAAGAGAAGGACAACAAGGGGTGAATTAGACTGATGAATTCAGGAGGCAGAATTGACAAAAACAATTCTACAGGAATCGTCGTGGGTATAACACAAGCAACTAGTGCCGATCAGCCACTAGCCATAGCAATAGAGTGACGTCATCGTGGAAGTACACGTCTTTAATGTGACAGGAAATCATCGTGGCTGTGTGACAGGATTTAGCAAAGCATAGACTTACAAAACAGAGGCAGCGCGACGTCGGCGTGACTGTTTAAAATTTTTTAGTGACAATCTTAAAAACAATGAAAGGAAAAGAAAAACTCCCAAAAAAAGACCATTCCATCATTACAGGCAACAAAGGGACTTCCTGGATTGACCCAAGTAACCCAGAAGACTAATGGTTCTATCCCAAAATCCAAAATACATTGACTCAAAAACAAATAAGAGAAAACATAGGACAGACTCCCCATTAGAGTCACCAACTTGTGATGCAAGAAAGTGTTCCTTCTGTAGACAGAGGCAACCCCTCTAGCCCTAGAGTGGGTCTAGTCACAACAAAGACAGATCAACAATATATTTCCTTAAATAGTCATTGTTGGAGGCCTACCTCAACTGGTGGTCAATTAAGTTCCATTGCGCTGCTCCAACTTCTGTTTCCTTCTCCTCAATGAGTGATCAACCTGAAACAATGCAAGAGAAATACAACAAAGCACGTAACTGGAAAACAACAATGATCTATTTACTCACAAAGTCAAGAAGTCATGATCTATCAAGTAAATTACATACAAGATATAGGAAAACATCATTGATTGTATTAACAATGAAATAAGAGCAAGCTTACAACCAAAATCTTAATGCCGCAAGCCTTCTCAGAGGATCCAACGAGTATGTTTCTCAACCATTCACTCTTTGAAGATGGATCTCCCAACATACAATGTCTCTCCCTCATTCATAAGCTTTTACACAGAGTTAAGGGCACTTCACAACCTTCCACAAGCTATCAACAATTCCACACTTGTCACACCTCACACCAGCTATCTATCAAACTCAAAAGCACTAACAACACTGCTCCATCCAAGGAATTACCAATTAGTTGGTCACATCAAAGGTGAGTGCTTTAATAGGAGGAGTCTCCATGAAATGTGGATTAGAGAGCTCATCCTCAAGGAAGGTAACACAAATGATGGAACTGCCATACCAGAGGAGGAAGGGAAACACAAACTATGCCAACAACCAGGTCTAGAGACATCCAGAAGGCTGATTGGTGGAACGAATTTGCCAAATCTGGATCATCGAGGGACATAAACTGATTACTCGTGACTACATCGCAGGGAAGCAATGCATGCAGACTCATCGTTGCAGGACACAACTCATTACCTCGCGCCGAGTCTAGAAATCCAACCAACACGGGAAATAGATGTACTCTGGTGACAAAGTCATGATGAGACCATTAGGGACATAGGAACATCACGCATAGCGACGAGGAAAAAACTTAAGGAATAAGGGTCATTTGCAGCAACAGAGAGAATTTGCTTAATCTTCTTGCATCAATGGGAAGATATGGACATGTTGATTTGGCACATGACACAGTAGAAGGACTGAAATGAGGACAATGACAAATTATTATTTAACACACCCCACCTTAGCTTTTTTCTTTGTTCTATAGTTTGAGGGCACCTTTCACTTGCTTCAAATTCACAGATCCAAAGTCTCGCTTCTTCTATTTAAGCTTCTTCTCGATCTTGACAGTGTATCGGTACACCGTGACAAGCGAGGAGATTTCTAGGAATTCCATCTCATCCTGGATGTACTTGTGTAGAGAGTCGCAATACTTGAGTACTAAATGTTTCTCAGAATCCTTGATACCCAACTTTGTATGAAGGGTATGAAAAAAATTGGTAAACTCCAACACATCTTTGTCACTTCCCTGCCGCAGTGTGGTCCACTTTATGTACTTATCCTCATAGCTCCTGATAGGGTATCACTTCTCCTTTATGGCATCTTAGAATGAATCCTAAGTGGGTGTAGATGAAAACAGTGAGGGTGTACTTTCATTCTTCTGCTCATAGTAGGTTTCCCACCAGTCCTTGACATGGGGGGCAACTTTGAGAAGAGCAAAAGTAATATTTTCCTAGTTGGAAAAATCATTAACAGAAAAATATACTTCTAGAAGATTTAACCATTTATCTATGGCATATAAATCTATTTAGACCTCAAATATGGGAATGTCAAAGTTTACTTGTACCTTAAAATGATTGGCACCTCTAGGGTGACTGCTAGATGTGGATGTGCCACCGATTGGTAACCATTGAAGGATATGGGAAAAGTTATCCATCATCGTGTTCCTTTGTTTCTCGAGGGCCTCCTAAAGAAATATTTTGATAGGACATCCTGCTCCCTCATCTTTCTTTTCTTCTCCCATGTGAGGCCATCAAGATTTGGGAGGCTGGTCTTGCAAAGGTTTGACCAGTTCAAGCCCTAACTCCTTATATCCTGACCTCGTTGGGGACATGCAAAGAAAAACAGAGAAAGAGCATACCCCTTTGATAATAGTGATCTGAATTTAAAAAGGAAGGCAACAAATTATATATATGACCATAAATATAGAGATGCAGGAGAAATAAAACTTCATTTCATTAATATCAAATACTGAAGTATGCTTACAAACAAAATGGAAATAAGACTAGCTCGGGTGATGGTAACTATCTCTAAGAAGTGATGTGATGGCTACACACCTCTAAACTCTGATACAATGAGGTTCAGAGGCCTATTTATTTTTGATAAACAATGGAAAACCATAAACATCCAAAAACCTAACCCGAGGAGATGAAGCGCCAAACTATGGACCCCATTTGGGTAAATTGGTACATCAACTTCTTGGGGTCATAACTTTGGCATACAATCTTTGTTTGATGTGTACAATACCTCATTAGAAAGATATAACTGAGGACTACCACTTTTGGGTGGCCAACATTAGTTAAAGACCCAAGCTGTTCACCATTTTTTCAAAACACGTTGTTTAGGGCCTCAAAATAACTCTGGAAGTTCAGGACCCAAAAAACTTCGAAAAATATTAAATTGTGCTACAAATAAAAAAACTAAAAAACTAAAAGGAATAATCATGGGGGTCTAAATGGAATACGTGGGTGGTCACAAATATCCACCCAGATCATTTCTCCCTCTTTAGGAATAAATGGTCCCCATTGCATTGAGTTCCTCCATGAGATGATGAAACTTTTGTTGAACTTGGCCCTTGGTGAGCCACTATCCCTAGTGAAGGAGTTCGCCTACTTTGAAAACTCAATATAGTTGGATACTTTGTTGCTGAGTGTTCTTGATCTCTGTTTCCATGTTTCGATCAGTTGTGGCTTGCTCCATGTAGTCTGGATTTAACTCTGTAGGTGTGAGTTGTTCTCCAATGTCTGATGTGTTCAACAATGGTGGGAAGTATGGTCGAAGGTGGTCCACATTGAATACTAGGTGCAGGCCCAAGAATGAGGGAATGCTGAGCTCAAATGCATTGTCCCACATAGCCTTGGTAATGGTGTAAGGACTAGATCAAAGTGGATTGAGTTTTGGATATGCTTCGAAAGGCATTCCTTCTACAAATCAACTAGACTTTGTCACCCACCTGAAACTTGTGTGGCATTCGATGTTGATCATGTCGCTGCTAGTACTTGGCATTTGATTTCTCCAGAATTTCATGGACCTATTGGCAGATCTGCTCAATGAAGTTGTTTTCCTTGTCAACTTTGAATTGTAATTGAGTTGAATCTACCTGAGTAGCCACAAATGGTATGGCCAAATCAATGGGATATAGTGGCTGCAATCCCAAGCCCACCTGAAAAGGGTTATGGCTAGTCGAGCTATGGAGAGCTTAGTTATAGCTATGATAGACATAGGGGAGGCTCTCATATCATGTGCATGTATTCTTTGAGTTGTACATGTGCAAAATGTGTACAATAATCGTGTTGACGACCTTTGTTTGGCCATCAAGTTGGGGATGGAAAGTTGTGGACTTAGTGAGCTTGTTGTCCAACATTGACCAGATAATGGACCAAAATGTACTGAGGAACCTACAATCCCAATCTGAGATGATAGACTATGGGATACCAAATTGTATCCACATTTGTTCAAAGAAGAGTTTAGCAAGGGATCTATTTTGATATTCCCCTTGTAGGTTACCATAATCACCATCTTTGAGAATATGTCGACAACCGCAAAACATAGTTGTTTCCATGCTTATTAGAAGGAATTCCCAACATGTAATCCATGGATATGGATTCCCAAGTTTGATTAGGGGTAGGTAGTGGAGTATAGAGTACTTGCGGAGATCTATCAGAGTGGCTGGGGTTAGACAATCCTGAATGACTTGGATCTTGGCTGGATCGATGTGCATCCCCCATTCATCAATAATGTATCCTAGATATTGAACCTAGGTCATGCCAAAAGTGAATTTCTCCAAATTTGTACACATCTTGTGTTGCCTAGTGTCTAGAGAACCTGTTGGATGTGGTGGAGGTGATATTCCCAACTCTGGTTGAACATAAGGATTTCATTCAAATATACCACTAAATTGAGTTGGTGAATGGCCGCAAGATGTCATCCATTAGTTTCATGAAGGTTGCAGGAGCATTCACCAACCCAAAAGGCATAAGAAACCACCAAAAACACCCTCCTTGTCTTTGAAGGCAGTTTTCCACACATCAGAGTGTTTAATTGGTACCTAGTGATATCCAGACTTTAGGTCAATATTACTGAAATATTTCTGCTCCTTGATTTGGTCTAGAAGGTAATCAATCCATGGGATCAAGTACTTATTCTGAATAGTAATATTGCTCAACGCCCAATAGTGAATATAGAATCTCAAAGTCCCATCCTTCTTCTATACCAACGTGATCAGGCTCCGACAAGGAGATGAACTCGACTGGATGTGACCTTTCTATAGCAGGGCCTGAATCTACCTCTTGATTTCATCATTCTATAGAACATAGAACTGATAGATTGATCCATTGATAAATGGCATAGCTGGGGTCAAATCAAAGGATTGTTTGACCTCACAATGCAGAGGCGCCCCTGCAAGGGATGTGAAGATGTCCTCGTACTCCTCCAAGACATTGTCCACCTATTGTTATCATGCAGAGAGGCCATGTCTAGAGGTCATGGCCACCATCTTCTTCTTTCCCTGTGGGCGTATCATCAAGAAAACAAAGTTCCTAGTTTTGGAAATGAGCTTACTACACGATTTTGTAGTAACCAAAGAGAGAGTGGTAGGTAGTGCTACCTCTAGTATCCTATAAAACTTATTTCCCAAGGTAACAACAACAATGCGAGGCCTTGATTCATAGACAACATGTCACTTCCACAAATATGGTTGACCTAATAATATATCACAAAAATAAAGGGGAGAAACTTCACATAATGCCTCATCCATGAAGGGCTTGATGTTGTATGGAAGGCAACACTACTGGTTGACGTGAAGATCCCTTCCTTGGTGAAGCCACCCAATGGTGTGTGGTTGTTGGTGTGTTGTGGCTAGTAAGCCAAAGGTCTCCATGACCTCTCCTTGAATGAGGTTCCTTTGGCTCCCACTGTCCACAATATATTGTAGTGGGGAACCCTTTACCCACATCTAGGATTGGAAGAGGCACTCCTCCTATAGATCTTCGGGTTCCTCCTTCTAGATCTTTATGGTGGAAATGATGGCACTATGCTCTTTATCAATAATATCATTCCCTTTTATATTCACCTTTTCATATCTGACTCGGAGTTGGGACATGCATCTGATTCATAATCATTCAGCTCAGCCACCAGTGACTTCTTGGCCCAACACTCACTTGTGTTGTGAGTGGAGCTTTTATGGATATCACACCACTTTTTCGTGTCCTTCTTCTGTTTCATGTTTTTGTTCTTTTCTTGTAGCTTTGGGCCTTAGATTTGTCATTTGTTTTGCGTTTTGGGGGTACCATTTCCTTGCTTCTTATTTGCATATCCAAAGTCTCACTTATTTTGTTTAAGTTTATTCTTGATCTTGATAGTGTATCGATAAGTTGTGCTGAGAGAGAAGATGTCCAAGAAGTCCATCTCATCCTGGATGTACCTGTGTAGGTAACCGTGGTACTTGAGTACCAAATGTTTTTCAGAATTCTTGATACCCAACTTCATGCAAAGGGTATGAAAAGCATTGGTAAACTCCATCACATCTTGGTCCCTTCCCTACCACAAAGTGGTCAATTTTATGTACTTATTCTCATAGCTCTCGACAGGGTAGTACTTCTCCTTGATGGTGTCCTAAAATGAATTCCAAGTGGGTGCGGCTGAAAATAGTGAGGGTGTACTTTCATCCTTCTACTCATAGTAGGTTTCCCATTAGTCCTTGACATGGGGGGTAGTTTTGAGAAGAGAAAAGGTAATCTTTTCCTGGATGGAAAAGTAATGAATAGAAAAATATCCTTCCATAAGATTTAACCATTTATCTATGACATATGCATCTATTTGGCCCTCAAATATGGGAACATCAAAGTTTACTTGCACCTTAAAAGGAGTGTTCTCTCCATGGTGGTTGCTGGATGTGGATGCGCTGCTAATGGGCAACCATTGAAGGATCTGGGCAAAGTTATCCATCATCACGTTCCTTTGTTTCTCGAGGGCCTCCTCAAGAAATATTTTGATAGTATTTTTTGCTTCCTTTCCTTTCTTTTCTTCCCCAATGGGAGGCCATCAGGATTTGTGAGGCTAGCCTTGCAAAGGTTCGACAAGTTCAAGCCTAACTCCTTATATCTTGACCTCGTTGGGGACATGCAAGGAAGAACAGAGAAAGGGAAAACCCCTCTAGTACCACTGATCCGAATTTAAAGAGGAACATAACAAATTATAGATATAACCATAAATACATAGATGCAACAAAAACAACACTTCATTTCATTAATATCAAATACTGAAGTATTCTTACAAACATAATTGAAATAAGGCTAGCTCAGGCAATGGTAGCTTATCTCTAAGAAGAGGTGTGATGGCTACATACCTCTGAACTCTATTATAATCAGGCCCAAAGGCTTATTTATTATTGAGAAACAATGGAAAACCCTAAACATCTAAAAGCCTGACCCTAGGAGATGAAGCACCAAACTATGGGCCTCGTTTGGGTAAATTGGTACATCAACTTCTTGGGGTCGTAACTTTGGCATCTAGTCTTCATTTGACGTCTACAATATCTCATTATAAAGTTCTATCCAAGGAATACAACGTTCAAGTAGAAAACATAACATTATGATCCATGTGGGGGTCTTAGTGGAATAGGTAGGTGGCCAACAATATCCACCTAGATTAGGGGTGAATCTTAAAGACAAGTCAATTGTAGAGACTCTACTAAATGATTTTCACATAGATATTCAAGAGCTAAGACACAAGCTCAAGATGTCCGGCAATAAACATTTTCAGACCAGGGAGTTATCACAAGTAGAGGAAGAAAAAGAGATCTTGGCCAATGAGATAATTGACAGGCACAATGAGATTGTGACCCTCAATAAAATGATAGTCAATTTGTAGAAGAATATTGACTCACACATGTGAATTTTCATCATCCCTGTGGACCCCTAAAATCCTACAGAGCAACTAACCAAGACCCTTACTGAACTCTAGCTTTCAAAAGGGGAGTTAAAAAATGTACAAAGAGATCTATAAACTTCCCCAAATAACTTAGCCTAGAAATGGAAATAAGTAGAGATTTAAAAGACTAATGTTGAGATCCTTAGTAAGGACCTACAAGAATTGAAGCAATGCATCTCAGAGATGAAGGGAATGTTAAAAGGAAACATGTCACTGTTACAAGTCAAATAGCCAGTATGGGATGAGAGTATTGAGGAAATGGAAAAGAATTCGGAGTTCATAATCATGATTCATGAACATAAAATAGTAGTAAAAGATTTTGAATACTCCATCATGACAGAAAGGAGGATGGATTAAATAACTCCCATATTTTTGAAAAGTTCATCAAGTTCACGAATGAAGGATCATTCAACGAGTTGAGGGCTATCGATGTGGTGGACAGAGTGGGGGTCAGCATGGAAATTACTAAGATGATCTGGAAGGAGGAAGCCAGAGTGAGAGCTGAAGAATTCTTGGGAGATGTAGCAAGGAAGGTGGATGCTTTCAGCCAGGAGTTTGAAGAATTGATAAGGGTAGGGATGCCCAGCTATTGGGAATTAGGTGAGTTAAGCCATTGGTATCAGTACAAATAATGACTTGTGTAGGATAAAAACACAAAAGACTCCTCTCATGAGAAGACTTTCACTCTAAAGGGGAGAATAGTGGTTAATTATATCAAGAGAGACTTTCATTTCCTTGGATTGATAAAAATGTTATTTAGGGCAAAGCTGGACTGCTCAAACCTCACCAATTTGAAGATCTCACATCAATTGTTCTTCCAGTCTCCTCTCTCATATCCAATATTATGGCAGATGTGTTCGCAGTTCATCGATCCACCTATGCTCCAAATCATCGACCCCTCGCTGCAACCAGTTACTATTTTATTTCCCCAGTCAGTTACATTTTCTGTTATAGACATCTTTTCTATGAGGCACGCTTAATTTTGGTATGATGATTCTTTGCAGGAAATCAACAAGTAATATTTTTCTAATAGGTTTTCCTTTGGGATCCCTATAAATATTATGAGAAGAGAGTCTAAAATGGTTTTGAACTTTGTGAAATTTTGTGTTCCAATAGAGAATATCTATCTATTATGGATGTATAATTTCTCTATTGAAAATTAAGCATAGGAGGACCAAGTCTTCCGCTTTAGCTGAGCACGCTGAGAGTACCAAGCATCATGTTTGCATAGAGGAGGCGAGTGTTATTGCTAGGGTTTCACATTTCCATTACCGAAAATTTAGGGAAGCCCTTGAGATTGAGAAGAGACCAAACAATCTCAATAGAGATGACGAATGGAAGATAAGTAGTTGCTGGATCCCCGCCCTCTCCTCCCGTTAAAAGGAATATAT